>ML106114.1:61167-88917 GCA_003697995.1 Taxidea taxus jeffersonii | reverse complement strand
TGTGTCCCACAGATTTTGGACCGTTGTGTTTTCATTATCATTTGTTTCCATGGTTTTTTTCAATTCTCCTTTAATTTCCTGGTTGACCCATTCATTCTTTAGAAGGATGCTGTTGAGTCTCCATGTATTTGTGCTCTTTCCAAATTTCCTCTTGTGATTGAGTTCTAGCTTCAGAGCATTGTGGTCTGAAAATATGCAGGGAATGATCCCAATCTTTTGATACCGGTTGAGACCTATTTATGACCCAGGATGTGATCTATTCTGGAGAATGTTCCATGGGCACTAGAGAAGAATGTGTATTCTGTTGCTTTGGGATGGAATGTTCTGAATATATCTGTGATGTCCATCTGGTCCAGTGTGTCATTTAAGACCTTTATTTCCTTGTTGATCTTTTGCTTGGATGATCTGTCCATTTCAATGAGGGGTGTGTTAAAGTCTCCAACTATTATTGTATTCTTGTCAATATGTTTCTTTGATTTTGTTATTAATTGGTTTATATAGTTGGCTGCTCCCATGTTAGGGGCATAGATATTTAAAATTGTTGGGACGCCTGGGTGGCTCAGTTGGTTGAGCAGCTGCCTTTGGCTCAGGTCATGATTCCAGCGTCCTGGGATCGAGTCCCACATCGGGCTCCTTGCTTGGCAGGGAAGCCTGCTTCTCCCTCTGCCTCTGCCTGCCACTTTGTCTGTCTGTGCTCTCTCTCTCTCAAATAAATAAATAAAAAATCTTTAAAATTGTTAGATCTTTTTGTTGGACAGACCCTTTGAGTATGATATAGTGTCCTTCCTCATCTCTTATTATAGTCTTTGGCTTAAAATCTAATTGATCTGATATAAGGATTGCCACCCCAGCTTTCTTCTGATGCCCATTAGCATGGTAAATTGTTTTCCACCCCCTCACTTTCAATCTGGAGGTGTCTTTAGGTCTAAAATGAGTTTCTTGTAGGCAGCATATTCATGGGTTTTGTTTTTTTATCCATTCTGAAACCCTGTGTCTTTTGATTGGGGCATTTAGCCCATTTACGTTCAGGGTAACTACTGAGAGATATGAATTTAGTGCCATTGTATTGCCTGTAAGGTGATTGTTACTGTAGATTGTCTCTGTTCCTTTCTGATAATACTTTTAGGGTCTCTCTTTGCTTAGAGGACCCCTTTCAATATTTCCTGTAGAGCTGGTTTGGTGTTTACAAATTCTTTCAGTTTTTGTTTGTCCTGGAAGCTTTTTATCTCTCCTTCTATTTTCAATGATAACCTAGCTGGATAAAGTATTCTTGGCTGCGTGTTTTTCTCATTTAGTGCTCTGAATATATCATGCCAGTTCTTTCTGGTCTGCCAGGTCTCTGTGGATAAGTCTGCTGCCAATCTAATATTTTTACTATTGTATGTTATAGACTTCTTGTCCTGTGCTGCTTTCAGGATTTTCTCTTTGTCATTAAGACTTGTAAATTTTACTATTAGATGGCGGGGTGTGGACCGATTCCTATTGATTTTGAGGGGTGTTCTCTGCACCTCCTGGATTTTGATGCTTGTTCCCCTTGCTATATTAGGGAAGTTCTCTACAATAATCCTCTCCAGTATACCTTCTGCTCCTATTTCTCTATCTTCTTCTTCTGGAATCCCAATTATTCTAACGTTGTTTTGTCTTATGGCATCGCCTATCTCTCGAATTCTCCCCTCGTGGTCCAGTAGTTGTTTGTCTCTCTTTTGCTCAGCTTCTTTATTCTCTGTAATTTGGTGTTCTATATCACGAATTCTTTCTTCGGCCTCATTTATCCTAGCAGTAAGAGCCTCCATTTTTGATTGCACCTCATTAATAGCTTTTTTTATTTCAACTTGATTAGACTTTAGTTCTTTTATGATCACTGGTTTCTTGAAATATATTCCTCTTTTAGCCTCTATGGCACCATTCTCTTAACTCTACTCATTGTTTAAGTATATCTATGAAGTCACTGAAGAAAAAGACACTCCAGTCTTTTAAAATTTTGAATGTGCCAAAAGAAGTAAAGAAGAAGGAACATAAAAGAGGTAAGTCAGATAGAAAACAGTATTGCACTGCGTGTGGTTCAAAAACAATGAATTTTGGAACACTGAAAAGAAATAAAAGAAAATGAAAATAAAAGAAAAAAAAACAAATAGTAACATGGTATAAATGTATTCAAATGTCATTAAGTACATTAAATGTAAAAGAACTAAAACTTGTATTAAAAGGCAAAAATTGTCAGACCTCATTTAAAAAAGTAAAGCCCAGGACTGCCAGGGTGGCTGATTCAGTTGAGTGACTGATTCTTGGTTTTGGCTCAGGTCACTATCTCATGGGTCATGGGACTGAGCCACATGTTGGGCTCCATGCTCAGGAGAATGTTTGCTTGGAGATTCTCTCCCTCTGACCCTCCTCTGACTCAAATGGGTGTGTGCACATGGCTTTTTCTCTTTCAAATAAATAAGCCTTAAAAAAAAATTAAAACCCAACTGCATGCTGCTTAGGAAAGACCAACTTCAAACTTCAAAAATAAAGATATAGAAAGACTGAAGAAAAAGACTGGAAAAGATATACCATGTAAACACTAACCCAAAGAAAGCTGGTGAATTTATAGTTACAAGTAAAGCAGACTTTATGGCAAGAAGCATTACTAGATATGAAAGAGGACATTTTAAAATGAGGAGGGTTCAATCCATAAGGAAAATATAACAATTCTAAATTATCTGTCCCCAAATCATATAATCAAATCACCACAATAAGTAAAGCAAAACAAACTAAACCTAAATGGAGAAATAAATAAACATACAACCATAGGAGGTAAATAAGAAATCAGCAAGGATAGGAGTGAGTCCAAGATGGTGGAGTAGGCGATCTTAATTATGCCTGGTCCCAGGAATTGAACTAGAAGGCTTTCATATCATTCTGAACACCTCAGACTCAACCGGAGATAGAAGAAAAGAATAGCTTCAAGTCTATGAGTAGAAAAGTGATGACTTTTGGTTAGGAGGTGCAGAGAAATGGATCCAAGGTGATAAATGAGAAGACAGACCTGGGGGAGGGAACTTCCATTACCCGGCTCCTGGCAAGCAGTAGATCAGCGGAGCATAAAATCGGAACTTTTAGAAGTCTGCTCTGGTGAGGAACATCACTCAGGTGGCTACATGGGGACGGAAACCTAGCTGGGACAATGTGGTCTCAAAACCCTGGGGTCACAGGAAAATTGGAGGTGCGTGAGCACAGCAGAACTCCCAGGCATCAGAACAGAGAAGCCACCTTCAAAGAGCAAGCCCAGGAATGGGCTCTCACCTGGGGGTTGCCATAAACTGCAAACTGCAGCACAGTCAAGCAACTGCTCCTGAGCAGGGGCCCAATAAGCAGGAGAACCAGTAAGATCACCCCCAATTTCCTCCCCTAGGAGTCTGCAAGGTTTGGAGGTTCCAAACGGGCTGTGTGCTAGAGATAGAAACACTGTGACCTGGTGAGCATGGAGTGTGGCCTCGAGCTTTCAGCTCTGGCCAGAGATTGGGAAGCCGCCATTTTCATTCTCATCTTCTAAAGCTGCACGGAGAGCCTTCAGGGAACAAAAGCCAAACAGACAAACAGGAAGGAGATTGCTTAACTTAGCCTGGCCTCCTGGCAAGTGAGGTGCAATTCTGCCTGAGGCAAAAACACTTGAGAATCACTGCAACAGGCCCCTCCCCCAGAGGATCAGCAGGAACATCCAGCCAAGATCAAGTTTACTGATCAATGAGAACTGCAGAACTCCAGCACTAAGGGAATACAGCACATAGAATTCATGGCTTTTCCCCCATGATTATTTAATCCATTAGGTTCAATTCTAAAACAATTCTTTTTCTTTCCCTTTTCAACCAATTTCTTATCAACTCTTTTCTTAAATCTTTTTCCATCTTCATTTTTACAGTTATACTGTATCCTTTCATTGTATTTAATCTTATTTATATACATGTATATATATATATATAGGTTTTTCTTTCTTTAAAATTTTGGGATGCAGTTTCTTCTAACAGACCAAAATACATCCAAAATCTAGTGTATGGCACTGTTCTTTTCACCTGTCTGATCATATTCCCTTTTTTTGTTGTTGTTTTGTGGGATTTTTTTCTTTTCTTTTTCTTCTTCCTTTTTGTTTTGTTTTTTTGTTTTGTTAAAGACTTTTAAAATTTTTATCTTTAGGGATGCCTGGGTGGCTCAGTTGGTTAAGTGCCTGCCTTTGGCTCCAGTCATGATCCCAGGATCCTGGGATCAAGTTCCGCATCAGGCTCCCTGCTGTCGTGAAGCAGGAGCCTACTTCTCCCTCTGCCTGCTGTTCAATCTCTCTCTGACAAATAAACAATAAAATCTTTCTAAAACAAAGTATCTTTATAGTTACATTCTATCCTTTCAATAGTAATTAATTAATTTTATTTTTTATCTATACATTTTTCTTTCTTTATAATTTTGAGATGTAGTTTCTTCTAACAAACTGACCAAAATACCCTCAGAAGATAGTGTATTCCTCTGTTCTGTTCACCTGTATGTTTATATCCCTTCTCTTTTTAAGTTTTTTTTCTCTTTTGTTTTTTCTTGCCTTTTAATTTCCACTTTTATAGAGACATTCTAACCTTTCTTTGTATTTAATTTTATTTTTGTACATAGATAAATTTTTCTTTCTTTACAATTATGGGATCTCATTTTCTAAAAAGCAGACCAAACCACACAGAGAATCCAGTTATTGCTCTATTCTGTTCACCTATCTGATTATATTCTATTTATCTCTTTTTTTTCTCCTCTCCCTCACCCCCCTCTGGTTTCAGGTTGCTTCTGATTTGTTTAGTGTCTATTTCTCTGGGATTGTTTTTGCCATTTTAGTATTTTGTTCTTTCATTCATCTATTCTTCTCTGGACAGAATGACAAGATGGAAAAACTCACCTCAAAAAAGAGAACAAGAGGAAGTACTGACTGCCAGGGACCTAATCAGTATGGACATAAGTAAGATGTTGGAACTAGATTTCAGAATAATGATTATAAAGATACTAGCTGGGCTTGAAAAAAGCATAGAAGATACTAGAGAATCCCTTTCTGGAGAAATAAAAGAACTAAAATCTAACCACATCGAAATCAAAAAGGCTATTAATGAGATGCAATAACAAATGGAGGCTCTAACTGCTAGGATAAATGAGGCAGAAGAGGGAATTAGTGATACACAAGACCAAATGATGGAGAATAAAGAAGCTGAGAAAAAGAGTAATAAGCAACGAGTGGATCATGAGGGGAGAATTTAAAAGATAAGAGAAACAATATTAGAATAATTGGGACCCCAGAAGAAAAGGAAAGGGGGGGGCAGAAAGTACACTGGAGCAAATTGTGACAGAGAATGTTCCTAATCTGGGGAAGGAAACAGGAATCAAAATCCAGGAGGCACAGAGAAAGCCCCCCTCAAATTAAATGAAAATAGGTCAACACCACAACATCTTAGTAAAACTTACAAATCTGAGACAAAGAGAAAATCCTAAAAGTAGCTCAGGACAAGAGGTCTATAATCTACAATAGCAGAAACATTAGATTGGGAGCAGACCTGGCAGGCCAGAAAGGGCTGGCATGATATATTTAGGGTGCTAAATGAGAAAAATATGGAGCCAGAATACTTTTTCCAGCTAGGATGTTATTCAAAATAGGAGTGATAAAAACCTTCCAGGACAAACAGAAACAAAGAATTTGTGATCACTAAACCAGCCCTGCAAGAAATAGTCAAAGGGATCCTCTAAGCAGAAAGAGCCCAAAAATAACATAGACCAGAAAGAAACAGAGACCATACAGTAACAGTCACTTTTCATCTAATACAATGGCACTAAATTCCTTTCTCTCAATGGTTACTCTCAATGTAAATGGGATAAATGCCCTAATCAAAAGACACAGGGTATCAGACTGGAAAAAAAAGCAAGACCTATCAATATGTTGTCTGCAAGAGACTCATTTTAGGCCCCCAAGACACCCCCATATTTAAAGTGAAGGGGTGGAAAACCATTTATCATGCTAATAGACATCAAAAGATATCTGGAGTACCAATCCTTATATCAAATTAGATTTTAAACCAATGACTGTAGTAAGAAGGAGGGAAGGAGGACACTCTATCATAATTAAAGGGTCTATCCAATAAGATCTAACAATTTTAAATATTTATGCTCCTAACACAGGAGCAGCCAATTACATAAGCCAATAACAAAATCAAAGAATACATCAATAATAATACAAGAGTAGGGGACTTTAACAGCCTCCTCATTGAAATGGACAGATTATGTAAGCAGAAAGTCAACAAGGAAATAAAGGCTTTGAACAACACACTGGACCAGACGGACATCACAGATATATTCGGAATATTCCATTCTAAAGCAACAGAATACACATTCTCCTCAAGTGCACACGGAACATTTTCCAGAATAGATCACATACTGGGTCACAAATCAGGTCTCAACCAGTACCAAAAGATTAGGATTACTTTGCTAAGGTTGCTATATATCAATGAGGATGAACAGATTACTGCTCCACATTACAATATGGATGATTCTCACAAGGATAAATATTGACTGAAAGCAGCCAGATGCAAATGCTACACACATTCAAAAGAGGCAAAACTAACTTATGATATTACAAATCAAGACAGTGTTCCTTCTAGGGATGAAGCAGACTGGGAGGGCTCATGAAGGGGATTCAGAGGTGTGATGATGTCCTAGTTCTTGACCTGAAGGCTGGTTATACAGGTGTTTGTAAAAATTTAGGTAGATATATACTTAATGATTTGTCCACTTTTTTGACTATATACTTCAATATGAAGTATATTTAAAAATAAAAAGAAGTAAGGAAAGATTGAGGAGAAAAGTGATTTCTTAAAAAGTATATTAAATTACATCACTCTACTGCTTAAAAGCTAATGGAAACTTCCCACTGTCTTTAGAATCAAGTTCAAGTATTACACAGCACATAGAGTGTTTCATTATCAAAAAGCATACCTGCAGTTTTCAAAATGTGAACACCACCTCATTTCAGGCTATCTCTCCCCTTACATATTACACCTCTAGCAAGCTAGTTTTGTTTCAAGTCCTTAAGCTCATTATTTTCTTTCCTCCCTTAGAGCCTTTGCATATGCTAGTTCCCCGACCTTCCAACCATCCTTCACAGAGATATCTTCTTTCCATCCTTTAAGTCTCTCCTCACAGAGGTATTCCCGGTCACTTAATGTTAAGCTGCCACTTTCTCATATTCTCTATCTCTGCCCTCTGCACCTTTTACTACAATGTGAAATAGGTTTACTTGTTTTTATCTGTCCCTCCATTAGCATACATGCTCTATGAAGGCAAGGATGTAGTTTTCTTGTTTTACAGTTAAAGCCCCAAGGTTTACCACAATATCTGGCACATTAGAGAAGTTGAGTAAATACTTTCTGAATGAATGAAAGAATAACTATAGGTTATTTCATATCAGTGTAACAAATCTTTAAAATTTTTCATATGATCATTATGTATTAGTTATCAATCTCAATTCTATTTTACCTGTACATTTTCTTTGTATACCATCTTTTTATTCACTTGCTTACTCATTCATTCATGAAAAAAATTAAGAGTTTAAGTGTCAGCAATAGAGATTATAAAAATGAATAAGCCATGTTCTTTACCTTTTAAATATCACACCATTTATCAAAGAAAATGAATATGGATAAAACAAAATTATAGTTTTACCAAAAAAGTTATTAAATACAAAGCCTTAAGTCTAATAAAATGTTAAAATAAGGGGAAGAAAAGATAAGACCTTTGAAAGAAGTTAATAGTCTAGTTACAGCTATCAAAAAAAGGAAACCAAGCTAATTAGGCATGATTTTTTCTTAGTGAATTCATTTTGACTCTTGGTGATCAGGTCTTTCTTTTTGTAAATGTTTACAATACACCTTTTAAATGTACTATATCATAATAAATCGTAATATATTATTACCAGGACTTTCTGTCAAATTTAGCTTCTTCTACAATGAGAGTAATTAGTGAAAATCCCTTCACTTTGATTTGTTTTTAGTCCCAATATTTAATTTTTATTTAAATCCTATTTTTTGAAGATTTTATTTATTTATTTGAGAGACAGCATGAGAAAGAAGAGAGAACACAAGCAGGGGAGAGGGAGAAACAGACTCCGTGCTGAGCAAGGAGCCCAATGTGGAACTCGATCCCAGGACCCTTAACCGACTGAGCCATCCAGGTGCCCTATTTAAATACTATTAAAGAAGAGTGACAGTACGTATGTTTATTGAAAGGGGGCATAAATGAAAAAGGAATGAGAATCTCTGCTATAGGCAGGCAGATTTCAGTTAAATATAAGGAAGAACTTTCTAGTAGTTAGAGCTGCCTACCAATAGGTTTCCTATAAAGCTGGAAGCTCTCTACCACTGAAAATCTTTAAGGAGAACGAATCGGACATTGTCCCCATGATAGAGCAGAAACAGTCTTGACTTAGTAGGCAGCATTGCTCAGGTCAGTGTCTCTCAAACTATGGTGAAGACACACTTGTAAAGAAATTTCCAGTCTGTGATAAACCAATACATTACAAATTACAAAAGTATCACACATTTGGATGTTACTGCAATGTCAAACTGCCATAAGGGTTTCTTTTGACTTCTGTTCTTAACTCGCTGCAAAGTGGTAACAAATTGGCCCATGTGAACAAGCAAACTATACTTTTTTTTTTTTTTTAAGATTTTATTTATTTATTTGACAGAGAGAGATCACAAGTAGGCAGAGAGGCAAGCAGAGAGAGAGGAAGGGAACCAGGCTCCCTGCCGAGCAGACAGCCCGATGTGGGGCTCGATCCCAGGACCCTGGGATTACGACCTGAGCGGAAGGCAGAGGCCTCAACCCACTGAGTCACCCAGGCACCCCAAGCAAACTATACTTTTGAGTAGCACAAGCAAACTATACTTTTGAGTAGCACTGAATTAGAGAGTTTATAAGAGATCACTGAGGTTCTACAGCTTTTCAAATTTACCTAGTCTGTCTTCCTTTATATTAAGCATAATATGAACTTATTTCCTAACAATTAACCTCTCTTTTCAGCAATTTAAAAAAGCATAACCTAAAAGATATTAACCTGAAAGCGTTAGATCAACTGAGATTTTATCTCATTAAACTGAATAGCAAAATATACTTTTTACCAAAACACATTTATGAATGCTCATTTAAAACTAGTTACAAAAAAATTATTTTCAGCCATCCCCACACCTAATTTTCTCATGTCACTTTCTTTGCATAAACTGATAATGAAATGTGTAATAAATTATAGTTGATCACACATTTGAAGTTCTAACTTTGTTTTACTAGCTGGCAGCAAAAACAGAAGAAAACTGACTTGGGGATGAAGTGGGGGTACATTCATGAATTTCAGAAGCATGGAGTAGAGGATTTAAGTTTTTGAAACTACCTATATAATACTCGGTCAGTGCTGACCTGGCCAAAGCAAATATGATAAGGAATTAGGAAAAAGAGGAAACAAAATTAAGAGTTGCCTATTCTCATATTTCCCCAAATACTTCTAGCTTTCTCTATCCAAGGACAATGAGACATTCTTGCTTAAAATCTGTTAACTTCTTCTCATTGAAAAGAAAAGAAAACAAAACAAAACAAACCACCTTCTTTCTCAAGAGACCATTTCAGGATTTATGCATTATCATCTCCCAAATCCATTATCCACGAATACCTTTCCTCCAGTAATGCCAATATTCCTTAATTTACCCTACTTTTTACTAGAGCACGAGTTCTTAACTGTGAGCTTATGCATGGGTGTTAGAATCTATGAACTCTGAAACTCCAAATGTTTTAAAAATTGTGGGTGAATGACCAATTATATGAACAAAATGTCCAGTTGTTAATACTTTCTTAGAGGGTACAATAATCCATAATTATTAAAAGCATCTTTCTGGAGTGAAAAATGTGATCTGAATAGAAATATAGGGTACAGGTTCTTCATTAATTGAATAGGCATATAAAGATACTATATTACTTAACAAAAAGGACTTTAGAAATAAATCCCTTCATTTTGTAATGAATTCATTACAAAAATTCATTTTGTAATTTTATCTCATAAGATAAAATTGACATTTGGAGAGGTTAAGGGAGTATTCACGGCCATACTGGTAGTTAGAAGGCAGAAGCCAGAGAAAAACACCAGCCTCTGGCTTCCAGGTTCATTCCCTTACATCCTGCTACCTATACAGGGCCAGAATGGATAACAATAAGAATACTACAGGCAATCAATCCCACCTCTGATAAATATATAACCTCAGAGTAAATCAAGTAATTCTGTAAATACTACTGGCTCACAGGACACACATTTTCTTTCTTTACTAAAGGTATCTAAAAATACAATTTCTCTTAGATACATTTTAGAACTTGCTTCCTCTCCAGTAGGCACAATCAACAACTTGTCAATCATCTGAAAGACATGAGTGCCTGATCCTACTGCAATCAATCAGAGAAGGGCATACACTTGACCTGGAAAGGACAAAGGATGTTTAGTAGGAGACAGAGGGCTTCAAGCAGGCACTTTAAACACATTTCTTTCTAAGTCAATCACTCTGAAAGCCCACAATGCGAAGTAAATTAGTTGAGTGGATGGTTCAGTAACTGTTGAGGCTATTTAGAAATTTTAAGCAAAATCTCTTTTCAACGTTTAATCTCTTGTTTATTCATACTAAAGAACAGCAAATAAAAAGCCAAAGATGATGTTTAGTGAAAAGAATTTTAATAGTACATAATTAAGTGAGAAAACTGAAAAAGAATGTCCTACTTTGGTGTCAGTTACGATGTGAAGAAATCTAAAATTTGTTTTTAATTTTTTTCAAAAAAATTAGAAAACTGAAAGTCTGTAAATAAGAATCCAAAAAACCCTGTACTCTCTTCCTCTTACCGCACCCTTGACTTCTGAAATACAGTGCAACTTTCTACCATCTGTTATTTTAGAGAAGAAACAGTAATGAACATATGGGCTTTCTCTCTCAAGCAGCTGTAGTGTAGTTAAAGTTATAATAATTGTCTTTCTGTAAGATAAATTTACATTAAAAACCTGGCCAGTTAAAAACAAATGGCTCAGCCTCAGAGCCTTCCAGAATAAAATTAAGAAATTTAGAATTATCTATACACAGTACAGAGATTTAGAAGGTATCCTCTAAATCTTATGCTTTCATGTTTAAGGTTAAACAAACATAATTCATGATGCCCATATCAGTTTACACAAGAGTTCACAACTCATGTTTTCTCTTTCCTAGTCAAAATGCTAGAAGCCTCACACAGAGGCTAGGTACACATATATAAAAATCAGTAACTAAGTTCTTGAAAGCAATAATATGAATCTACCATTTCTGTGGGCTACTTAACTCCAATCCAAAAGTTTATTTATTTATAAGAAAATCACAATACGTGTGGCATATAAACTTCCATTTCAACTATATATATATACTTACATATATATATATATATCACTTATATGTATCACTTATAATGAGTTTAAGTAAACTGAAAGGAATTCAGAGCAGATTCAGATGCACATTTTATGAATAATAGGAATTTTACTTACCTTTATCTGGGTGATTCAAAATCATAATTCTCCTATGAGCTGTTCTAATCTTGGCCTTGCCAGCAGATGGGCTGTAAAAATAAATTAAAGTACTTATAATAAATAGTGTCAAATGCGGATTATAAATTAACAGTTTATATGGGTTTCAAGGAATTAAAAACTAATGAGAATTTCACCATCTTGTGGATAAATATGAAATTACAGCTTGTCACTTAAGTCTATTAACCATCAAAATAAACTGTTGCCTGATGCATGTATTTTCTTCCTTTGTAATGCCAGTCTCTTTTTTCAATCAATTTAAAAAATAAAACAATTAAAAAAATAAAAAAAATTTTTATTTAAAAAATAAAAAAATAAAAAATTTAAAAAATAAATGGGATGCCTAGGTGGGGCAGTTGGTTAAATAACCCACTCTTGGTTTCAGCTCAGGTTGTGATCCCAGGATCATGAGATCGAGCCCCGAGTTGGTCTCCAGGCTCCGTGTGGAATCTGCTTAAGATTCTCTCTCCCTCTCTCTCTCTAAAATAAATAAAAATAAAATAAATAAATAAAATTAACAGCATACAAGGTAGGAGGGGCATTGTCTCTAGACCAGAATTTGGAAACATGTACCTCAAGTTATTTGGGGGAAGGCAGCTTAAATGGTATAACAGACAGATATCCAGACTCCAGAGATACTAGATAGCCAGATTTCATTTCCATTGCTACTTAGGATGGGGTAAACTTGGTCAAATTTTTAACCTCTCTGTACTTCAGTCTCCTCATTGTAAAACAAGGCTAGGAACAACATATTCCTCATAGAGAGACTATAGGAATTAAATTAATTAAAGCCATCAATGTGCTAGGACAGTGCCTGGAATGTAGCAAGGGTTCCAAAACAGTTAAGTTTTTATTAATTATTATATTTCAACAGAGCATCTCAAAACTCTTCATAATCTGTAGTTTATTTACCTTGTGAGAAATGTATGGGAGAAGCTCTTGCTATAGACAAAAACTGAGAAAGTTAAATCAACTTAAAATTATTTCAATAAAAACTAATTTATCCAGTATTGGAAATGTTTCTCACCAGTACATTTTCCAGGCAAGGAAACAAAATTAATACTTAACAACAACAAAATTCTGGTATTGTTAATTAACAGCTATATTATTTTATCTAAGTTACTTAGCTTTTTGGGGCCTCAAATTGGGATAATAGCAGCTGACTTAAAGTACAGAGTGGTTGTTGCAAAGCTCAAAGTAATTTAATTTGTATGGATGAACTACATTGTACTGGCTATAAAAGCAGGTACTTTTAGAGTTAGTCAGACATAGGTTCAACATTCTGATTCCACCATTCATTAGCTGCAAAACTCTGTCCTGCTCACTTAAACTCAGAGCGAAAATTCTCTCCTAAGTAAAATGAACATACTAAACTACCTCCCAGGATTATTTTAAGAATAAATTAGATAATGCAAGTAAAAAGATTAGCACAACCTAGCAGAGAGTTAGCGTTGAAAGTGTTCAAAAATAACTAGTCTTTAGTTATTATCTTAAAGATAAAGCATGTTTATGAAAATATATTACATATTTCCCACTTTTAGAAATGTAGTGTAAATCACCTAATTTAATGTTTCTTGAATGACTCAATAGTATTAATCTGAGTATAAATTAAGAGCAAAGAGGGGCACCTGGGTGGTTCAGTGGGTTAATCTGCCTTCAGCTCAGGTCATGATCTCAGGGTCCTGGGATCGAGCCCCGCATCAGGCTCTCTGCTCAGCAGGGAACCTGCTTCCTCCTCTCTCTCTCTCTCTGCCTGCCTCTCTGCCTACTTGTGATCTTTGTCTGTCAAATAAATAAATAAAATCTTTTAAAAAAATTAAGAGCAAAGAAATTCTTAAGGTATGAAGAGATTTGTCATCCTTAAAGAGTCCTTGAATGAGTTCTGCTTACGTGATCAAGCCTCTGTAAAAAATCCTGATAGTATATGGTTTGGAGAGCTCCCAGGCCAGAGAACACATTCTGGGAGAGAGTCATTCCCGCGCCCCCAACCCCAGCCCCCCACTCCACAGAGACAGGAGCATCTGCCCTCGAGATCCTCCCAGACCGCACCCTTTAGAAAAAAAAAAAAGAGTCCTCGAATGCTTTCAAGTTCCTCTGTTTTTTAGCACTGTCTCCCTTGCTATCAGCTGTGAACCTTGATTCTGCCATTGTTCCAGTCTAGCTATTCCTTGACAGTTACTTAGACTTCTAATCTTTTGAGATTAAATAATAGATCACCAAGCATGTTAAAACGCACTATCAATTGCTGAATATGCATATAAAATATTCTTCTATGAATAAAAAAAAAGTCTTGAGTCAAAGACAAAATTAAAGAGAAAAAAACATCCTGAGACAAATGGAAATGAAACTGGAAATATAACAACAAGTTTATGGGATGCAGCGAAAGAAGTTCTAAGATGAAAGTTTATAGTAAGTTTATGGTAATAAATGCTTACATTAAGAAAAAAGAAAGAGCTCAAATAAACAACTTTATCTATGCCTCAGGGAAGTAGAAAAAAGAAGGCTAAACTAAGACAAAGTTAGCTGAAGGAAGGAACTAACAAAGATCCAGAGTAAAATAAATGAAACAGAGACTAAAAAGACAATAAGACTATCTTTTATTGTATTAATGAAACTAAGAGCTGTTTTTTTTAAAGATAAACAAAACAGACAAACCATTAGCTAGACTCATAAGAAAAAAGCAGAGAAGACTCAAAATCAGAAATTAAAGAAAAAACTTCATAACAATACCACAGAAATACAAAGGATCATAAGAGACTACTATCAGAGTTATACACTGACAAAATGGACAACATAGAGGAAATAGATAACTCCTACAAACATAAACTACCAAGACTGGACGAGGAAGAAAGAAAATCTGAAAAGACCAATTATTAACAATGAGATTGAATCACTAATCAAAAACCTCCCAACAGGGGCGTCTGGGTGGCTCAGTGGGTTAAAGCCTCTGCCTTCGGCTCAGGTCATGATCCCAGGGTCCTGGGATCGGGTCCTGGGATCGGGTCCCGCATTGGGCTCTCTGCTCAGCTGGAAACCTGCTTCCTGCTCTCTCTCTGCCTGCCTCTCTGCCTACTTGTGATCTCTGTCTGACAAATAAATAAAATAAAATCTTTAAAAAAAAAAACAAAAACTCCCAACAAAGAAAAGCCCAGGACCAGACAGCTTCACTGAAATAAACCAAACATCTAAAGAATACCAATTCTTCTTAAACTTTTCCCAAAAATAGAAAAGGAAATGCTTCCAAACTCATTTTATGAGGCAAGCATTATCCTGATACCACACGTAGACAGGACACTAGAAGAAAATTACAAGCCGATTTCCCTGATGAACATAGATACCAAAGTCTTCAGCAAAATATTAGCAAGTCAAATTCAACAAAACATTAAGGGATCATATATCATGAACAAGTAGGATTTATTCCAGGGATGAAAAGAAATCAGTCAATGTGAAACACCATCAATGTGAAACAAAATGAAGGATAAAAATCATATGACATATCCAGAAATGTAGAAAAACCATCTGACAAAATTCAACACCCATTCATGACAAAAAACTCTCAACAAATTTAGTATAGAGGGAACATACTTCAATATGATAAAGGCCATATGATAAATGCACAGCAAATATCATACTCATGGTGAAAAACTCAGAGTTTTTTTTTCTTAAATCAGATATAGCACAAGGTTGTATGTTCTCACCACTTTTTTCCAACATAGTACTGGAAGTCATGGCCAAAGCAATTCGGCAAGAAGAAACGAAGGGCATACAAAACAGAAATAAAGAAGGAAAAGTGCATATGATATGATATTTTCTTTATTACATAAAGAAAACCCTAAAACTGTTAGAACTAATCAACAAATTTGGTAACATTGGAAGATACAAAAGTCAATATACAAAAAATATGTTGCCCCTCTATACACTAATAAAATATCAGAAAGAGAAAGAAAACAATTCCATTTACAATTGCATCAAAAAGAATATGTAGAAATAAATTGGACTAGGAAGTTAAAGACCTATGCACTGAAAACTGTAGGACATTGATAAAAGAAATTAAAAACACCAATAAATAGAAGGATATCCCACATTCATGGATTGGAAGAATTCATTTTGTTAAAATGCCCATACTATTCAAAGCTATCTACAGACACAATGAAATCTCTATCAAAATTCCAAAGGCATTTTTCACAAAAATGGAACAATCCTAAAATTTGTATGGAACCACAAAGACTCCAAGTAACCAAAGCAATCTCAGGAAAGGACAAAGCTGGAGGCATCATACTTCTTAAATTCAAATTATGTTACAAAGCTAAAATATAATCAAAATAGCATGGTATTAGATTAAAAAACAGATACATACATCAATGGAACAGAAGAGAGAACCCAGAAATAAACCCATGCATATATAGTCAACTAACATATAACAAAGGAGACAAAAACATAAAACAAATAAAAGATAGTCTCCTCAATAAATGGTACTGGGAAATTGGGACAGCCACATGCAAAGGAATGAAACTGGACCCTTCTCTTACACCACACACGAAAATCAACTCAAAACGGATTAAAGCCTTGATAAAGACCTGAAACCATAAAACTCCTTGAAGAAAATACAGGGGGTAAGCTCCTTGACATCAGTCTTTGCGGTAACTTTTTAAACTTGAAATCAAAAGCAAAGGCAAGAAAACAAAATTAAACAGCTGGGACTACAGGAAACTTTAAAAAATATCTACAGAGCAAGGAAAACTATCAAAAAAATGAAAAAAATTAACCTATGAAATAGGGAGAAGATATCTCCAAATCATATATCTGAAAGAGATTATTGCCAAAATAAGAACTCACACAATTCAATAGTACAGCATAGCTAGATACATAGATAAGTAGATCTGATTTGACATTTTTACAAAAAACAGAAAATGTCAAACAGATACCGTGAGGTGATCAACATCACTAATCATCACGGAGATGCAAATCAAAGCCACAATGATACGACATCACAGCTTATAGAATGACTGCCATCAAAAAGATGAGATAAACAAGTGTTAGAAAGATGCGAAGGGAACCCTTGCACACTGTTCATGGAAACGTAAACTGGTACAGCTACTATGGAACAGTATGGGGGTTCTGAAAAATTAAAAACAGAACTACCTTATGACGTGGCAATTCCACTTCTAGGTATGTATCTGAAGGAAATAAAATCAGTGTCTCCAAGAGATATCTGCACCCACATGTTCCCTGCAGCATTATTTACAATACCCAAGACATGGAAATAATCTGTGTCCATCAACTAAAAAAGAAGAAAATCTTGCTATTTGTTGACAACATGAACAGGCCTTAAAAGCATTACGCTAAGTGAAATAAGTCAGAGAGAGAGAGAGAAAGACAAATGCTGTATGATCTCATATATATGGGAAATCTGAAAAAGCCAAACTCACAGAAACAGAGAACAGACTGGTGGTTGCCAGAGGCAAGAGTAGGAGGGTGGGGAAAATAAGTGAAGGTAGTCCAAAGGTCCAGCTTACGGTTATAAGTGAGTCCTGGGGAAGGAATGCACAGCATAGTGACTACAGTTAACAATGATGTACTTTATATTTAAAAGTTGCTGAAAGAGTAGATCTTAAAAGTTCTCATCATAAGAAAAATCTGTAACACTGTGAGGTGAAGGATGTTAACTATAGTTTTTGTGGTAATCATTTTGCAATCTATACATATTGTACACATATCAAATCACTATGTTATTCATCTTAAATTTACAACATTAGGGGCGCCTGGGTGGCTCAGTGGGTTAAAGCCTCTGCCTTTGGCTCAGGTCATGATCCCGGGGTCCTGGGATCCAGCCCCGCATCAGGCTCTCTGCTCAGCAGGGAGCCTGCTTCCCTCTCTCTCTCTCTGCCTGCCTCTCTGCCTACTTGTGATCTGGGTCTGTCAAATAAATAAATAAAATCTCTAAAAAAAATAATACAACGTTATATGTCAATTATATCTCAATAAAATGAAAGGAAAAATTTTTAAATTAAAAAACACTTTTTAATAATAAAAAAGTTTAATTAGTTCAAAAAAATAATAAAAAAGCCTTTTTCTGTAAGGACTAGTAGGGTATTCCTTTTGGCTGTTTATGAAAGTCGTCTGGGGCACCATTTCAAACTTACTTTTTTGGTTTGCAGATACTTCCCAGATAGCCAATCAAGACACTGTCTGGTTCTAAAGACTACTACGTTTGAAAAAGAAGTCACTAAACACTGCACATGAACACTTTATTGTTTAACTGCCTACTAAGAAATGAAAAATACATTATTTTTTTAAATTCCAGTATGTTTAGTTTCTTATAGTAAATATACATTTATCATTCTCTTTTGTGGTGCTTTGTAGCATTGCTTTCCTTTATTAGTTATGTTTTCTAGTTGTTCTGTAGACATTTGATATGTCTCCTTAGGTAGACACTAGACTAAAGAGCAGAAGTTATATGGGATCGAGCCCCGCATCGGGCTCCCTGCTCAGCAAGAAGGCTGTTTCTCCCTCTCCCACTCCCCCTGCTTGTGTTCCCTCTCTTGCTGTCTCTCTCTGTCAAATAAATAAACAAAATCTTAAAAAAAAAGTAGTATCTAGTATTGAATACACAGTAGGGCTTAATGCATTTTATGCACCCTCCAAAAGAAAATGGCTATTAAAAAGGCAAACTCCTTCAAAGAATAATGGCTCTATATTAGTAAATACTAACACTCTAAGGCATTACTGTATTACAGAAAATTTTAAAGTAGAAAAAGAGGAGCTTTAAAAAACATTTCTTAAAGTAGACTACTACATAATTAAGTTGTAAGTCCAGTAAAATCCAAATCTGCATTCTGTGTGTTTTGGGGGGGTTATATGGTAGGTTGTATCTGGATATTAAACTTTAATTTAGCACATGGGACAAAATTTGAATATTATCCTTGATAATCACTTACACTGCCTATAAAAAACAGTGCACGTGGTTTTGTACATGAAAGTCCATAAAGCATTATGTACAATGAGGTCTGTCAACCATCGAACTAGATAGATTAGAGGAAGTAAGAAATGCAAGGAGAGTTTATATGTAACAAGTATGGCATTCAAAACATTCTACTCTTAAGATAATAATTATCAGACTCTTAGTGGTAAATTTAGGGGATGAGGGAAGTACTCTTGTGTGCCTACAGAATGTATTCCCTTTGTCTTATTGCTATATTAACTCTCTAGGAACTCAGTACATTTTAATAAATTTATTTTTTGTTCTAAAGATTAAACAAGATGGGTGAATCCTAGTTCTTAAACATAGTATAAAAATTAAATAAAGAGCAAATGTATCTCCAGCACAGACAATTTCACCATGAAACTGAAAGTATAACTTTAAATATCCCATTTCCAAGATCAAGGAATATACACTGTGTTCCCTGGAATGCATTTGACTGGGACTGGGAAATGGGATACATGGAACTGAGCGGTATTCTCTAAGCCTGCAGCAAATGGAGCAGTTTGGGTTTCATGGTTTTTCATATTGGTCTTTTGAATAATATTTAGCTTAACACAGTTCCATGGAAGTTTTCAGAAAGTATGAAAATCACATATGTGCATCATTACAGAAAGTAAAAGGTTTGGTAATAGTTTTTCTGGGCAGCTCTAGGCTTCTAGATTCTACATTCTATGTAAGAATGTACAGAATCATCTAGTAGCACAGAGATCATTTTTTAATAGGTCATCAATACAGTCAGCTCCCTTTTGCATTTGCCTACTTGTTATATAGTCTAAATAGTTTAGATTCATTGATCACAGAGAATGGAGCCACAGCAATGTATTCATATTTTAAAGAATCTTTTCAAAATACAATACTACCTGATTGAAAGAAAGGGCTAGAGGAAAGCAAATAAGGCTTACCTTTCTATTTAATGTGTTAAGGGCAAATATTTAGCTTCTGCATTGGTGATATCAATGGGAAGAAAGAGGAACCAACATTTATTTCATACCTGTTGTTTGGTAGGTACTTTTATAAAAAGGTATCCTCCTATCATTTTATATTATTTCAGCAAGGCTAAATCATATGAATTCTATTAAAAACTGAAGAAACTGAAGGTCAGAAGAGCTAAAAATAACTTGACGAGGCTCATACAATGTGGTGCTTCAGTGACAGAACCAGGAGAAGGATCTGTTTGGCTCAGCTTGTATTTATTGAGTAGTTACTAAGTGCCATGTTTACATTAAGAATGCATGTATTGGGACACCTGGGTGGTTTAGTCATTAAGCGTCTGCCTTAGGCTCCGGTCATGTCCCAGGGTCCTGGGATCGAGCCCCACATTAGGCTCCCTGCTTGCAAGGGGGTCTGATTTCCCTCTTCCACTCCCCCTGCTTGTGTTCCTACTCTCTCTCTCTGTCAAATAAATAAATAAAATCCTTCAAAGAATGCACGTATTATATATGTACTAGTCCTCACAACAATTCTAGGCAATAGAAACTGATATTATCTCTATTTTACAAATGATGACATTGAGGTCACACAGCTAGTAAATGGTAAAACTGGTATTCATACTCATGCTCACCTGTTATTAGAGGATATACTCTTAATCTTAATCAGCAAGTTATCCTTGTAAAATTTTCTATAGCTTCTAGTTCAACAGGATAAACCTTTATAACCATAAATCTTAAGTCCTAATTATCTGTTTCAACAGGACTGGCTTGGATGATATTAACTGATATTCTCAAAAACCTTTGTGTTCAGTTTTAAAGTAAGTTTCATATTCACATTTCAAGACTATGAATGGAATGGTATGGGGGTCCAATAAAAGTTCAAGAAAAATAACAATGCCACCCTGAATAATATTAAAGCAAATAATAAACAGCAATATAGCCAACTTCCTAATTTGGTTTCCCCTACCTAAAACCTATTCCCAGTGAGACAGTTTATCTCTTATTTAATAAAGCACCAAGCTGAAAGAGCTGTTTCTGTTGCTCTCCACCCCTTTGGCTTTCTTGCTAAGTCAAAAGAAATAATTAAATGTTTTGGTCTTAAAAATATGCTGATCTACAAAAGATTTAAAAGACTATCTCAACATAGGGCTTTATGACCTATTTTGCTTGTTTGATTAAATTATCAGAAGATCTGCTGTAGATGACATACTGTAGCCAACCCCCACAAAAATTTAAATGAGTTCTAAAGGATCATAGGGTAAACAAATGAATATGAGGGACTGGCAAATCTATAGCAGGGACATCACTTAACACTAAAAGTTAAGAAAATATCACAGGGCAATCACACAACACTAACTTTCTCCTACACTGTCCAAAGTTACACAATAAACAGATACTAAGGTAAAACAATTATAATAAAATATGCTAGATGTCAAATTATGGAAAAAGAAAGGAATTGTGAGACAGATCCCATATTATAACAGAAAAATAAAATTATAAAACTAAATCCAGAAAAAATTTAGTGTCACAATAAGGGATATTTTGATAATTGCTGTGAAACTAGTATTCAGAGTTGCTTGTTAATAGACATAGCACGGGGCTCCTGGGTGGCTCAGTGGGTTGAGCCTCTGCCTTAGGCTCAGGTCATGGTCTCAGGGTCCTCGGATCGAGCCCCGTGTCAGGTTCTCTGCTCGGGGGGCAGCCTGTTTCCCACCACCCCTGCCTGCCTCTCTGCCTACTTGTGATCCCTCTCTCTGTCAAATTAAAAAAAAAAAAAAAATATATATATATATATATTTATATCTTTAAAAATAAATAAATAAGAAAATAAAGACCTATCATGTCATGCCTGATATTTTTAGCGGGAGTAGGATATTCTTTTAAATATTTTATTTACTAATTTGACACAGAGAGAGAGATCACAAGCAGACAGAGGCCCCCGGATATTCTTTTAGATGTGTGGTTTTAAAATGTAAAAATTTGGGGGCATCTGGGTGGCTCAGTGGGTTAAAGCCTCTGCCTTTGGCTCAGGTCATGATCCCAGGGTCCTGGGATCGAGCCCCACATCGGGCTCTCTGCTCAGCGGGGAGCCTGCTTCCTCCTCTCTGTCTCTCTGCCTGCTTCTCTGCCTACTTGTGATCTCCATCTGTCAAATAAATAAATAAAATCTTAAAAAAAAAAAAGATTTAAAATGTAAAAATTTTGTATTTTCTCCTCTGCCTATCCATAACTTAAAATATAAGGATAACTTTACTGTAACGTTTTTTCGTTTTTTTCAAAACAATCTTGGCCACAGAACAAAATAATACTTATGCAGCACACCTACCTTATACCCAAAATAAGACTAGCTTCTCGCCTACTCATTTTCTGTTCAAATCCTCCTTTATAGTAGGATGAAAGGCTCTGTACAGGAAAGAAAGAGCATGAAATAATTAGTTCCATGTATGAGGTGGCCTCAATCCCATCATAGCTGCAGTAAGAGTAATGCATTTTACCATAAGTCAACTTGAAACTATAGAGGGAGGAGCACTAAACAATGATCCTTTACAAGAAACTATGACCAAGATAAACTATGACCAAGATGAACTTAAAAAATATTAACAATTTTTTCATTTTCAAATGCATTAATTTTTCTACATTAAGATAAAACAGAATTAAAATAAGCCAGTAGAAGCAAAAGGCTTGAACTTTTCCTAAGCTCTGCAGTAATTTCCTCTTTGGATAACCTTGCTAAGTCACTAATGTTGATAGGACACACATCTTTTTTTACCTCCTGGACTTGCTGATAAAGAAGGAAGAAAAGGAACTGACAAAGTGGGGAGGACATCAGGAGAGCAGATAGGCAGACCAAGGGAGACCAGCAAAGGACTACAAGGTCACTGAAAGGTGGCTGGAAAGGCATGAGCAAGAAATAGAGAGTAGAATCAGAGAGGAAACTGGTCCAGAATGGTGGAGCGAGGCTGTAAGCAACAGAAATAATTTAGGAGTCTATTCTCAGAGCACTGGAGTAATGTCATCTGTCTATATTTTGAAAGGATTACTCTAAATGCTATGTGGAGAATAGAAAGAAAGGTGCAAGAGGGAAGCAGGAGACCAGTCAAGAGGACACAACAATAATTTAGTCAAGAGATGATGGTGGTATGCGCCAACAGGTAAGAACAGAGCTAGTTTAAAAGTTATCTGATTCTAGATGTATGCTGAAAGCAATCCTAATGTTTTCTTGGTAGATTAAATAAAAAATATGAGAAAGAGAGGGGTTGACGATGATGTACTAAACACACTATACACTGTGCAGCTTCCCCTTCAGAAGAGAAGGACTTAACACTTTGGGTGCTGGGGCTATTGCTGGCAGACAGCAGTCAGCTGTCAGACTCTTTAGGAATTGCTTTGGCTGAAGAAAGTCAAGTTCACTTCTCTTTCCCAGCGCACTCTCTATTTAATGACTGGTTGATAAGGGGGTATAAACATCGTAGTTCTCTAGAGCTCAGTCCTTCGACTTCATATCTATAGTTCACTGACCAGGTGATCTTTTAGTCTCATGGCTCTTTGTCCCAATCCAGGACAATCACAAAGAGCCAGCCAAACTTCAGGGCTTGGCATTGGGTTGACTGAGGCCCTTGTTATGACCGTACTGCAGCCTAAATTGTCCCTCTGCCTTTCTCCCTTCTCTTCCCTTCTGGAGCTGTGGATCCTAAGAGCACTTCCTAATGAACTACTGTTGAAGGATTTCTATTCCTTTACTGCCCGCAGTTCTTGGTCATGCTGCTTCAAAGAATGAAGAGGTAGACCAGACGAAGAGCGGTGGGCAGCAAGGGAACTTTATTGAGTGGTAGTACAAAGCTCCCAGAGAGGGAGGGGACTCAAGAGGGTTGCCATTTTGACATTTAAATCCAGGGGTTCTTATGAGCTCTTCTGCAGAACTATCTGAAGCATCCTGAGTGTGGGCCCCCTATGTATTGACTGCTAAGGCATGACACTGACACTGGATTAGATCACCTAAGAAGTGAGAGAAGAGAAAAAGTCCAAATTCTGAGCCCTAGAGATCACAAGTTTGAGGGGTAGAGAAATGGAGATAAGTCAGTAAGCAGACTGAGGAGGCCCAGCAGTGAGGCGGAAGGAAAAGCAGACACCAAAAGTAAGGGAGGGAAAAACAGTTTCAAACACTTCTGATAGGTTTCTTTAGAACTGAGCTGAGACCTGGCCATTGGATTTATCAAAGAGGTCAAACTCTGACAAGAGCTTCAGGGAGTGGGAATGAGAGTCTGATTAGGGTGGGTTTAAGAGAGAATAGGAGGGAAGGAGTGGGAGATAGTAGTACAGACAATGCTTTTAGAGTTCTTAACAAAGAAACAGGATGCATGAACTCAACTTTTAGAAGGAAAAAAATGCATCAATGATTGTACTGCATACATGTTTTTAAAACATGAACCCTTATTTTTGTAAGGAAAAATAAGTAAGTGTATGTTACATAAAACAACATCAGAAAGTATATACACTAAAATGTTATTTTTGGTTGGTGACGTCATGAATAACTTTTTAATGTTTATTTTTACTTTCTAAATTTTCAAAAATGAACAGGCTACCTGTATAATTTTCTAAAAAGGAGAACTAAATAAAAGACCAAGGAAATTAGTAGAACTTAAAAAATGAGCCAGATCTGGTCATTTATATAAGCTATTGTCTTTGAATAGCTTGTGATAAATTTCTACTTGGTAAGAATTCGCTGGCAATTAATTCATGTAACAAGCAGTTCGGCACCTAGTAAAGCCAGGAACATTTCAAATGAGACAGGTCAAGTTTAGTTCTTCATCACAGAGATGCTAATCTATTAACATACCAGTGCTGGGAAGATTATGACATACTATTTCAAGTTTCAAGTAATTTGCAATATAGAAAGAAAATTAAAAACAATACCCTTCTCCATTTTGTGAGGGGAGGAAGAGAATCAAGTTATTTAAGTACACATAGTAACCTGGACAAATTATACACATGCACACACATACACTTCCACACACACAGAGGGGAATATATAAAGGAGTAGGCAATTTAATAGAGAAATAACAGCTGGTTTTAAGTTTTCTCTCAGACTAAAGTTTTTACTAGATGCATACCTTCCTCCCCGACATTTCTGTAAGTACTTATGTAGCTTAGGGAGCTCCAAAATTTCAACATAATAAACATGATAAATTGATTTTTCAAGGGTCACTCCCACTAGTCACAATGCTCATTAACCCTAATGGCAGGAATTGTATCTGAGCAGTTGTTTACTTTTAGTTTTGCCCAGGTGGAAAAGGAGACCCAGAACTTAAAATCCAGCATTTGGATAAGGCTCATACCCTAAAACATGGACCTACATAAGAGTAAGTGAGTATTTGCATATCTATAAGGAACAACTATAGAACAACTCCATCAAATAGAGTGGATGATTAGAGCTTTATTTTTTGGTTATACCTTTCTAATAGAATTTCTAAGAACAAAAGCAGTATGATTCCACTACTTTTATGCTGCTGTCTATTTGAATTATATCCCGAACCTTACAAATTATTATTTTGTGTTATTCTATTCAGAGTATATATTATATATATAAACATACCTCAAAATCATTTTCCATATAAAATTAGCATTAAATTCTATAGTGCCATATATTATCAAAGGAAATATGAAATGAATCAAGTTAAACAAAATCTTCATTAGAAAAGTTACTCAGCCAAGAGCTAGAAATACAAAAACGCTCCAGACAGCCAAAGAACTATATCATTCCATTATCTTAAGAGAAGAAATACATTTACCATAAACTATAAATTCCTATTATTTACAATAATCTATTTCACTTTGAGAGCCACAGAGGGATGATTTTAATTTGTGCTGTTTCCATGAATTTCACTTAACCATAAGACAAAGGAAGTCCAATTTTTTAAAAATTATATTCAAATAAAAGGACATTTTCACAAATAGAAAAATAAAAATCCTTAAAAGAAGATGAATGACTTAGGTGTTTTTCCCCCAGGGGAAAAAAATAGGGGTAGTTAAACATTAGCTGAGTTAATAACATATTAATATATTAAAAATCAAGCAAAAAAGTACTGGTTCAAAACAGAAGATTGCATAAAAAAAAGTCTCTTGCTTTCTAATGTGCCTCTGAAATGAGAAGAGAGATGTTTTTAAAAGGAAAGCCAATTATAGCCCTAGAAAACAAGAGGTGATACAAGTAGCAAACCAAAAACTTTAAAGAAATACTGAAAGGCTGAAAACAGGTAAGACTTGCACATAATGGAAAAATCACTGCAGCCTTAAACACCAGAGGAAAGAAGAAAACCCTTTCCAGGAAATTAAAAAGAAAACCATACCTTTAGAATCAACCATACAATAACATCAGGATAATTAATTAAACTACAACAGCAGAGATGACCATTTCTAACCTCAGTAATACAGAGCTCAATGGGCCTACCGCCTGTCATTTTGCCCTTAGGCTAAGAAAGACAACTGCATGTCCTGGGATGTATCTCATTGTGGGGGGGTAGGTCCCAAGAGAAGCAAAGTGGAGTACTAGCAGATCACATATCAGAACCCACAAGGCCAGGGAGGGACACAGTTATGCCAATGAATAAAATATACATAGTACTCAATGTCTGCTCAACCTCTCTTTGGAGGTCCCAAGCCTGTCTCTGGGCTCCTTGCTTGGCAAGACATGCTATTGACATATCCCATCTACCTATTCACAGCCCACTATCAACCTTCTCATTCAATAAAATTACTGAAGTGAGTCTACCAAACTGCTGAGGAAGGCCACTTATAATAATCAACTTAGTTCTTACAAACATAAACCAAAAACCAAGGACTACTAGACATTTGAACAAATCCAGTATCACGGGGGAAAAGCAGAACAAAGATGAACAAAGAACAACTGGCTTTTGGAGGAAAGAGATAAATCAGGAACCAGAAGAGGATTTGACAAAATTTAAATTTGTATCTTATACCCATAAAAGTTTAAGTTGCTATGAAAAAGAAACAAGAAAATTTTCAGATATTAAAATATTACTGATATAAAAAATTTAGTGGATGGACTAAATAACAGAATGGTCACTGCTAAAAACCAATCTGGTGATCTGGAAAATCAGCTGTGGAAATACTGTGGAATGTAAAACAAAAAGATAAGAAGATGGAAAATAGACAGAAAATGTTCAGAGACATAAAGGATATACTTAGAGGTCCAATGTGTCTCTAATAAGAGTTCCAGGAACAAAGAATGTTCAGAGACATAAAGAATATACTTAGAGGTCCAATGTGTCTCTAATAAGAGTTCCAGGAACACAGAGACAATGGAAGGAAAAAAAAAAAACAGTCTAAGAGAATCTTCTAAAATAAAAGACAATTTTCACTTAGGTCTCACTAAGAAGACCTATGAAATTTCAGAACATCAGTAATAAAGAGAACCCCCCAAAACTTCCAGAGTTTAAAAACAACCAAAAATCACCAAAAAAACCAAAAGCCTAAAACACAAACAACAAAAGAAAACCAAAACAGGCTGCTTACAAAGGAGTAAGAATAAGAACATCAGAAATTCTGTAGGAAAGCATGTACGTGGACACTGAGGTTCATTCAATCTGAGCAGAGATTTTTTTTTTTTTTTTTTAAGTAATCTCTACCCCTAGTGTGGGGCTCAAACTCAAGACCCAAGATCGAGAGTTGCAGCAGGCTCCACTGACTGAGCCAGCCAGGAGCTCCCTGAGCAGAGATTTCTATGCTCCGTCAGATTCCAAAGAGCCAGCAGCTAACTGATGATTAATGGTGAGAGCAAAAGAAACAAGTTGTTAGCAGAGAAGAACTTAAGACATTTACCATCCATGCATCCCATATGAAAAAAATTACTCCAGGCAGTATTCCAGAAAAATGGAGGGAAAATATATGAAAAAAAAAGATGAGATTTAAGAACAAGATGATGTTAAAGCACAGAGAAAGCGTGTCAAGATGGCGGAGAAGTAGCAGGCTGAGACGACATCAGGCAGCAGGAGATCAGCTAGATAGCCTATCAAACCATTCCGAACACCTACAAATCCAGCAGGAGATCGAAGAGAAGAAGAACAACAATTCTAGAAACAGAAAATCGACCACTTTCTAAAAGGTAGGACCAGCGGAGAAGTGAATAATACGTGACGGGAAGATAGACCCCAGGGGGAGGGGCCGGCTCCTGGCAAGCGGCGGAACAATGGAGC
>ML106114.1:27675-51282 GCA_003697995.1 Taxidea taxus jeffersonii | reverse complement strand
AAAAAAAAAAAAAAAAAAGTCCTCTGAGTCATCAATAGCAAAATAGGTTCAAAACTGTTTCCAGGGTATGGAACAAGAATAAAATATTACCTGGCCAATTTACCTTTTGTACCCTAATCAGCATATAGATCTACTAACAGTATTGTCTTTATTCCCAAAAGTCTTGCTAGAAAACCCATTATGACATTCTGGACTTTATTCATTTCCAGCCATAACCTTCTTTGCAAGTCAAGATTTCCACTGCGCAATCGGAGAAAGACAACTATCATATGATCTCCCTGATATGAGGAAGTGGAGATGCAACAGGGGGGTTTTGGGGGTAGGAAAAGAATAAATGAAACAAACCATAAGAGACTCTTAATGTCACAAAACAAACTGAGGTGGGCTGGAGAGAGGGGGCTAGGGAGAGGATGGTGGGGTTATGGACATTGGGGAGGGTATGTGCTATGGTGAGTGCTGTGAAGTGTGTAAACCTGGTGATTCACAGACCTGTACCCTAGGGCTAATAATATATTTTTTGTTTATAAAAACTTAAAAATTAAAAAAAAGATTTCTACTGGGGAAGTTCAATTATATTCATCTTTTAGAAAAAGTTACTGTCTGGGACACCTGGGTGGCTCAGTTGGTTAAGCGGCTGCCTTCGGCTCAGGTCATGATCCCAGCGTCCTGGGATCGAGTCCCACATCGGGCTCCTTGCTTGGCAGGGAGCCTGCTTCTTCCTCTGCCTCTGGCTGCCTCTCTGTCTGCCTGTGCTCTCTCTCTCTCTCTCTCTCTAACTAATAAATAAATAAACTCTTAAAAAAAAGAAAAAGTTACTGTCTAACCATACTGTTATTCCTGTGCAAACAACATGTGAAAGTGAAAAACAGGATGCTAGAATGGAAAACGGGAAGTAGTCAACCCAAGCAGAAGATAAAAAATTCTTGAGATCAAGGAAAACATTAAATAAAGTGAAATTAGGGACGGCTGGGTGGCTCAGTTGGTTAAGCAGCTGCCTTCGGCTCAGGTCATGATCCCAGCGTCCTGGGATCAAGTCCCACATCGGGCTCCTTCCTCGGCAGGGAGCCTGCTTCTCCCTCTGCCTCTGCCTGTGCTTGCTTGCTCTCTCTCCCTCTCTCTCTGTCAAATAAATAATAAATAAAATCTTTAAAAAATAAATAAATAAAGTGAAATTAAATAAATTAAACGAGCGAAATTAAATAACTAAAATAAGTGAAAGCCTAACTCCTTCAAATCTCTTATCCTAGAGATGTTAACATCCAACTGATTCTACAATAGTACAAAGCATAGCTTTTAAATTACTTCGAAATCCCTTTAAAAGCACATACAATCAGGCAGTCTCAATGAAAACGGCAAGTAAAGCCTTCAACAAGTGACATCTGGAGGTTTACTTGAATCATAAACCAGAAGACCTAGTTTCAACAAGTTTAAGTATACTTTCTCCTAAATTCTGTTATTCAGTTATATTTGGCTCTGGAAGAGATCTGCCTGCCACTTAATATTCTAGTTAGTAATAAGAACTTGGCAACAGTGTGGTATATACACAATACACATGCCAGTTCTTCTCATTTTAGAAAGAAGAACCTGGCAGAAGTACAGTATCTTTCTTTAATTTCAAATAAAAATCTTACATTTGAATTTTAATATAACTATGCCAATAATAGTTACTACTGTAACAGTTAACACTACAATTATTTCATGTTTATGGGCAAGTTTGTCAGAATTCCTTTCTGGACATGATAGTCTCCTCATGAAACGTCAGTATAGTTATAATGCCAAGACCCTGATGGCATAAAGACCAAGAGAATCTGAACCACTGATCTTGATTTTAAAGTGTTTATTGTTAAGGTACTTTAAAAGAGAGTTGTGTGAAATTAAGTACCATATAAAACAAAACAACAATTTTTTATGTCTCATTTTTCTAACTGGATATATACCACAGTGGTATGTAGCTTCACTTAAAAAGAAGATCCAAGAAGCAAAATCAAATCCATGGAACTTGAGATGCAAATGTTAAAACAAAAAATGTAAATCTTTATCAAGGAGATGTTCTTTGATAACATGTGATTAGGAAATAGCTATGCAATTTAAAACTATAAGTTAATGCCTGGAAGAGAAAGCAATTTTTCTTTAAATTTTTATAACTATTCTTTGGTGATTTGGGCAGTAAAAGAAATTCTGAGTTTATCAAAGAAATTATAGCAATGTGTTAAAAATGAAGTTACTAATACTTTACAGGGAACTATGCTCATCAGAAAAAGCAACAGCTGAGGAAATGTGTAATCTAATCCTGCAAGGAAAAAAATCAACATGGGAGATTAAAGGGACCCTATATTCACTTATACTGCTTCATATTAAAGAATTTCTTTAAAGTATACTATAGCTCAAACTAAAGAAAAAATGCTAGGAAGGTCAGCTACTATTAAGGCTAGTTTTCCTAACTTCTACTCTGTTAACTTTCTTCACTACATAGTTTACCTAGTTTTTGCTACATTGACAAATGTTCAGTGACTATACACGGAGGAAAAAATGAGAATGTAGGTCTTAAAACCCAAACCTCAGAATACGGAGGGTCTCCTCATGAATCACTATAGAAACTATATTTATCCTGCAACATTTATTGATAACTTTTCTTTATTTATCTTACCTGCAAATGCAAGAGCTGCAACACCCAGTCCTACAGCGATCAAACTTCTTGCCTATGAAGAAAAAAGTGATTATATCACTTAGGTCTTATACACTAGGTTTTTCAAAGTAAACCATTTTAAATAATGAAAATAATTGTTAAATACATTTTCCTCAAGCTCTGCTGTGAAGAGGAGAATTTTTTTTCATCTGCAGTGTCTACGGGATTCTACCTACTGCATACTATATCAGCTAATTTTCAGTAAACTAAAATTATTCTAGGTGTCATTTAATTTCCATATATTTGAATTCATTCTACCCAAGAGTTTGTATGTTACCTACTGGTAAAATATTTTCTGTAGATTACTCGTTTTTAAGATTTTATTTATGTATTTATTTATTTTGGGAGGTGGGGAAACAGAGGGAGAAGCACAAGCAAACTCCACAATGAGCACAGAGCCCAACATGGGACCTGATCCCACAACCCCAAGATCCTTACCTGAGCCAAAACCAAGAGTTGGATGCTCAGTTGACTGAGCCACCCAGGCACTCCTGTAAATTATTCTTAATAGTCAGTTAAATATATTTATCTTTTACAAAGATAAAAAGTACGTATTTCCTTAATATTTACAATGCTCAATGGCATTTGCTATATTTAAAATTTTGACAAAACATTAGATCTATGTTTAGTAAATAAGTCAAACTGACAAAAGTTAGTAAAAATTATGAATAACTTAAAAGTTAATTTCTACCTCTCTAGACCAATGTAAAAATTTTTAAATAAGAGCCAAGAATTCAGAATCTAAAATTATGAACTCATTCTGATAAAAATCCACTTTAAATTGGTTATATACTCCATATTATTCTAGGCTTTTCTCCTTTACCATCTCAGAAAAATATTTCAGTCACAACAGAAAAGCAGAGATCAATGGTTCCCTCCAACATCCATTCTCCCTTTGTTCTCTAGGATCAGGAGTTCCTATTTTTAGCTGGACATATTTCTAAGCCTCCCTTAGACTATGCTATGTTAACTAATGTTGGCTTTTAAGATAATAAGCAGGGTGGTGGTATGTGCAACTTCTGAGAAGTCCTTTGGGGGAAATGTCCTTCTTGAGAACTTTTCCATTCCTGCTTGCTGGAAATGTAGACATTCTACCTGGAGCAGATATTGGATAAAGAAGGAAAAACAATGGATGAAAGGAGGCTGTATCCTAGATTATCACAGAGCTGCCACAGCACCCCTGGCCTGCCTTTATTTATGTGAGATAATAACAGAATTCAAGCTTCATAAGCCACTATTATTTCCAGGCACTTGCAACCAAATCAAATTTTGATGATACAGAATTAAGTAGAGACACCACAGAAATGTTTTTGTCTGATTAATGGTGAGAGAGGTAAATCCACAAGATCCAAGAAAGACTATCAAAAACAAATCTAGAATAATCTCAGTAGGGAACAGAGTGGATTCATTTCACATTGGTGCATAAGTAGTAAGATGAAGGCTGAGACCAGAGCGATGATAAAACCAAAAAGCCCTGCAAACTTCAGTCTACAAGTTCCATGAGGGAATACAAGTCTTGGGTAATCAAAGCCCCAGATCTTCAGGGGAAGATTTTATCATGAGAAATACCAGAAAACAAAGAGCAGCTGTTTGCTCTCTTTAACTTTAAAGAGAGGTGCTTTAAGGGATGCCTGGGTGGCTCAGTTGGTTAAGCAGCTGCCTTCGGCTCAGGTCATGATCCCAGCGTCCTGGGATCGAGTCCCACATCGGGCTCCTTGCTCAGCAGGGAGCCTGCTTCTCCCTCTGCCTCTGTCTGCCACTCTGTCCGCCTGAGCTCACACTCTCTCTCTCTCTCAAATAAATAAATAAAATAAATCTTAAAAAAAAAAAAAAGAGAGGTGCTTTAACTTTAATATCCAGTAGCTCTCTCTTAGAAATCTAGAGCTCTTCATAGACAACATGAAGTTTATCTACAGTTCTCAGTTCTAGTTCTAAGATATACCTTCCACCAGGGACGCCTGGGTGGCTCAGTGGGTTAAGCCACTGCCTTCAGCTCGGGTTATGATCCCAGCGTCCTGGGATCGAGTCCCACATCGGGCTCTCTGCTCAGCAGGGAGCCTGCTTCTCCCCTCTCCTCTCTGCCTGCCTCTCTGCCTGCTTGTGTGATCTCTGTCTATCAAATAAATAAATAAAATCTTTAAAAAAAAAAAAAAAAAAAGATATACCTTCCACCAGGCAGTAACACTGGCACACTTTATGAAAGGAAGATTTCTTCCCTGGCAGAAGGTGGAAGCCTAGAGCTAGCTACAGAGAGAGGCAAAATAGTTCCCAAAGTTCCTTTTAGGTTGTATAGACAGGTTGTCCTGAATAGAAGGGAAGTGAGTACTGATTTAAAAGAAGATATTCTCTTGAGGTATATTTTTGTTATTTTCTAGAGCTTCTCTGAGGCTATATAGTTTGAAATTTTCAGTCTTATGTTCACTTCAATGAACTTTAGTCCAAACAAACTACTCAACTATTTCATGTGTGAATTTATTTTCCTTTCTTAAACCTTGTTTATTCTTTCACCTGACTAGAAATATTTATCTTTGCCTACCCAGATAGGACTTGTTCTTAACACTTCAGCCTAAATATGCCACAGAATGGGAGAAGTCATTTGTAACACATTACAATGAGCACATATCCAAGGACATATATAGAATTCCCCCACATCAATAAGTAGAGGGATAATCCAATAGAAAAATGGGCAAAATGTCAGCAGCATCATAGAAAAAAATCTAAATGGTTAAAACATATAAAAAGTACTCAACTGAAAGAGTAACTAGGGAATACTAACAATAACAACAAAATGGCACTGAACTATTAATACCAGCATATAAAGATCTCTAGCCTTTGTGGAACTTGTTCTGCTCACTGAGGGATCCCAAGCACCAAGCCACAGTATCTATACTTCCGAGGATTATTGTAAGAATAAAATATAATTATGTAAAGGACTTAATATAGTGGTATATTATAGTAAACAGTCAGTAAATGTGAATTGCTTTTAATATTATCAATAAAAATAACTAGCTATTACTGAATATAAGTGGTATGACAGAAGTATGAAAGGTTCTGTAAACCCTGAACTTTGTCTAAAGGAAGATTCATGGAAGTAATTTTTGAGGTAAGCCCTAGAAAATGATTGATCTTTTCTAGATTAAATAATCCTAATTTTCACATTTCAAAAAATGCATATTTAAAAAATACAAAGTCTTGAAGAGTGGAGTTAGTCTAATTTCATATTTTTATAGATTAAAATTGTGTCATTTTTATGACTTCAACCACTCAAAACACAAATAGCTGTCTCTACAGTTCCAAAGAGATTTTAATTTAAAGGTATTTATATCAGAAACATTAAAACACTAGGCATTTGGTCATTTTTCACTTTAATACATAAACTTAAACTGTGTTTAGACTTTTTTTGTACTTCTGTCTTCCTTATTTCTAAAGACCACATTTTCCAAGTCCTCACTTGCCCTCTAGTTTCTGGGTGCGTTTTGCCAAGGAGAGGAAGTGTCAAAAAGAACACCAAGCACAGGTTACCAATTGCAGGCAGGACTCCAGACACTTCTGCCTATTGCATCCTGGTATCAAAGTTGCCAAGGAAAACACTGTAAAGTCAAGCGTTGGATAATGCTTTACTTACTTAAAGAAGATAAAGATCAGTTCTAGTTTTATGCATCAGTCCCTTATGGCTAGTGGGTTCCCCCAGCAGCTAGCTGACTAACAGAAATGGGCCTACAAGCACCTACCTCTCTGGTGGTGTGATGGAAGAACCTTCCCCCCCGCACCCCACACTGTCTCTGGAGTCTGAAACACTGAAATATCTGAGGGCATATGTGAAAGCCATTGACTATGCTTGAGCGGAGCAAAGAAACACTCAATAAGCCCGAAACCAGGAAAAATAATGCCACAGAGGTGGTAAATCCAGCACAGGCTATATGAGGTCCTCATCTCTTGGTAGGGAAGTATTCTGAGCCCAAGGCCCACTTTTATGTGGCCAACTGGGACTGAAATACTGTGCATAAGAGACAGTCCTTCCCAAAAGGAAGCATCAGCAGAAAAGCAAAAGGTAGAAGGAGATAGAAGTAATGGTACAATTTATTCCCTGCTATGCTTCCTCTTTGGCCACAGTTCCTGTTAAAGGGCTCCTCTTCCAAGCCTACAACTCTCATTGGGTTCTGGAATATAATTCTCATCCTCTTGCCCCTTTCCCTGGGTGGATAAGTTTCCAAGCTTTGTCAGGCTCTGGGTGATTCATCATTCATTTCTGGTACCTGAAAGCATATCCACCTCTGCTAATAATCCCTCCATTAAACTATCTTCAAAAAAACCACCCATTACCACCAGACCCCCACTAATACACACATTATACAACAGTCACTATACATGAACAAGGCAAAGGCCTATATCAAATGAGTCCTATGTAGGACACTGACCATGGTGGGCCTCCAGTGTTTTCATGAATGTCCCAAAGACTTTTAGTTTTACCCTTATGAGAACATTACACTAATTAATAGTTAAATGTGTTGTCGTCTCCTTCAGCTTTTCTAGATATCAAGTGTCCTTTAAAAATCTAATGAAATCTATGGATCACTCCAGAAAACCACAAATATATACACAAAGCAAAATTTTTATATAGTTTGAAGGGATCCAAGGGTTTCTCTGAAGATTTTCAGTTTACAAGTCCCAATATGAGACTCTCTGTAAAAAATATATATAAATAAAGAAGCTCACTAAAATAAAAAAGAATGTATCAGATATATTTGAGCTCCTAGAGCAGCATATCAGAAACCTGCCTTGTAATTTCATTTTTCATTCATTTAACAAGAAAAATATTAATAATATAACAGAATAGTAATACAAGAAAAATAATGTTGATGCCAGAGTTAACCTCTATTTCTAAAGACTAACTTTACAGAAAGATAAATATCAAAGGCCTTACAACCTTTAAAAACAACAAAACCAAACCCAGATTAGGTAGATCACTGGAGCAAATAAAAATATTCAATATATGACCAAAAACTGTGCAATCAAGTCTTATTTATCCACAGTGAATAGACAAACTATAGCACAGCTCATCAAAAACTCATTCTCCTTAATGGGATTAAAATTCCTTATTGGAAGGTGTTATATCTAATTTACCTCTTTAATGGTACTTGCAATTAATTTGATATTAAAATAATTTATACTTTTTAAGCACAGATAATTGATAACAAACAAAAATATATTATTTGGAAGATGAACTCAACTTGAGATTTTCAAAAAAATACCATGTATCTTACACAATCAGATTTTGTACTCTGAAATAAGAACAAAAGTCTTTCTCAGGAAGTTTTCAATGGAAATACTAAAACTGTTAGCTATAAGCCATTTAGTTAAAACTTTAACCTTAACAGGTCCAGAATAAGAATATGATCAATTTTCCAGAAAAACATACTTATCTATTACCTAACCGTTTTCCATTCACTAAAAATTCATTGGTATTTTTCTTTTTCAGACACAAATTGAGAAAGCTCTAAAAGAGCAATAAATTCCCCAGCCCTCCACATATGTGAATGACCCCAATGGGGAAAAGAAACTATCTAATTACAAATACAGAAAACAGGAAGTACAGGAGGGCAAATCTGAAATCTCAGCAAGTAGCTCACACAGAACTCTTAGCCATACCTTTATTTGGCTTTAATTTTTAAAAGTAAAATAACATCTAAAACACACTGGGGCTTTTAAATTGCCCATGGTTATTTGGCACAACTGGGTAAATATCAGAGAATTCCATCATCTTCTCTAATTTACCACTGTTGAAAAAAATTTCACATAAGCTTTATCACTACGCTATTTCACATTTACTTAAACTTCAGTATTCTATCCTCAGGCTAACAGGATCTAATTTATTTCTTTTACATATGCAACATTGTATCTGATCCAGTGTCAAGCTCATGATATTATCCAATTTTTATTTTGAAAGTTTTTAAAATAATGACTCTTTAAAGCTAAATTGCCAGTAACAGAATGACAAAAACAACACTGAAAAGACAATTTAAAAGCAAAAGGGTGAGTCAGGCATAGTGTTAGTACCACAAGGAAAGTAATTTTCTAACAACGAGGCAATAACCAGGTTAAATGTCTAAAATTGCTCATGCAACTGGATTAGCATCATGATACTTCCACGATTTTACAGAAACTAGAGAAATGCTATTTCTTTGACTTAGGAAAACCACAATATGTGCTGAAAAAAAAAAAAATAATCAGGCAGTGGTATTTAAAAAAGAAAGATGTATATATACCTTTACTCTCGCCTAGCTAAAACTGCCATAGTTGTCATATACACACAGGAAAGAGAAGATGGTAAATGTGGATGCCATACAGGAATTTTGTTGTCGATTTAAAAAATATCCACAAAGTTGCCTTGGGCAAGTTTTAGTTTTGAACTATTTGAAGACTCAGATGTATATGGGTTTGGAAAGAGCATTATCTAAACCCACAGAAGATCTAAATAAATTCTTAGATACATTTTTCTTCTCTGTACAAAATTGGGCTAGCACATAAAGCACTTAAAGAAGCTGATCTTCCTATAAAAATGTGCAAACATAAGAACGACAAATACCATGTGATTTTACTCACATGAGGAATTTAAGAAACAAAACAAATGAACATGGGGGGGAAGAAAAGAGAGAGAGAGGCAAATCAAGAAACAGACTCTTAACTACAGAGAACAAACTGATGGTTATGGGGGTGGGGGATATGAGTGAAATAGGTGATAGGGATTAAGGAGGGCACTTGTGATGAGCACCTGGTGTCGTATGTTAAGTGACAAGTCACTACATTCTACACCTGAAAGTAATATTACACTATATGTTAACCAACTGGAATTAATTGGTTATAATAAAAACTTGGAAAAAATGTGTACACATATACATAAGAACTAAATCAGTTACACATCAGTTAGAAACTCTACCAACTAATTCTTTTAAAACTGGTCCAGACTGGTGTTTGGAAACAGTGGTCTATATACGGAAAATAGAAAACATTCTATTTGTCCCAATTTAGAAATTCAGTTTTTAACAATTTCATTATGGTCACCTTGAAAAACAAAGACAATATGTATATACATAACAAATTCATGTGATATTGGCCAATGGTATTTAATTCTTAAAAATTCAGGACAACTTTAGATTTTATCTGTGAAAAATGTTAAAAAACATAGTTTTCACTGTTACCTTTGACCATACATGAAGTATGAATATTTTAGATATTAAAATGTCCAGGCAGGGGGGACGCCTGGGTGGCTCAGTTGGTTGAGCGGCTGCCTTCGGCTCAGGTCATGATCCCAGTGTCCTGGGATCGAGTCCCACATTGGGCTCCTTGCTTGGCGGGGAGCCTGCTTCTCCCTCTGCCTCTGCCTGCCTCTCTGTCTGCCTGTGCTCGCTCGCTCTCTCTCTCTGACTAATAAATAAATAAAATCTTAAAAAAAAATTAAAATGTCCAGGCATATGCATAATAGCACTCCAGAAACCAATGAATGATAAAATCTCAATGAAATCATTGAATGGTTTCAAAATAGTTGGAGAGGTACCACAGAGATTCCTTTTCTTATACTGCTAAGTCTAACTGAAGAAAAAAGTCTTATGTCCACACTAAAAGGTATCAGAAGAACATTATGGCTTCTGATGTCTGCTGGCCTTCAAATCTGCTCAATAACATCTCCTCCTCATCCTTAACTCATACCATTCCCCATTTCTCTTTGCCTTTAGTATTCTAAATTTATATTCTTTTATAAGACTTCATGTTTTTCATCCATGTGGCAAGCATGAACTACCTCAGTCTTCCACCCTGATTATCCATACCTTTCACCCCTGAAAGTACGGGCTTCGAAGTTAATCAGGCTCAAAATCCAAATCAACACTTACTGGTTCTGTTACCCTCAGCTGATTTTTCTGAACCCATTTCTTCATCTATACAACGGAAATGTGAATACCTATGTCATAGTATGCTCAAAATAATTTATGAGACAAGGTTATGAAAAATGACCAGCACACTGTGTAAACGTGGCAGATCTCTCCTAGTCCTTCTTTACTCTCATGTCTTTACTCTTACTCCATCCTCTTTGCTCAGTCCTCCTGGAAAATTCCTACTTACTCCTCAACAAATAGTTTCAAGGTTATCTCCCAGGGAAGCCTTCCCCATCCATCTCCTTACCCAAGTAAACCTCTTTAGTGCCCACACAGTATTCAACAGATCTATTATAATACATGGTACACAATTTAACAATGGTTTTACCTGTCTATTTCAAACTCTTTCTAAAATGTGAGCTTTCTGGAAGTAGGGACTATTTATCTCTTTGGATTTCCAATATCTAACAAAGTACCCAGTACAAAGTAGCTTTTCAAAAATTTGTATAATGAGATGAAAATGACCTCAAGAAGCTTCCCCACTATCCAAATGGCTTTTAGAATTTGTATGATTTATATACTGCATTGTGTGTCTGCTAGTGAATGGAATTATATTTGAAATGGGAAAAGAAATGGACAGTGGTCATCAAATTTCACTAAGACACTAACATATAATCATGTCTCTAAACATCCTAGACCAGGTAAATATATCCAAGAATCTCAGAGATGACCAAGAAAATGAAATAAAGAGCTGTGTGTCAGTTAAATTTCATTACAAAAATCAAGATAATTCACAGGTCCATGTAGGAAAACATGAAAAGACTGAATTGTTTTAAGAAAGAAAATAAAGAAACTTCCAATAAAAGAGTTAGGTACTTTTTAAGCAGCTATTTGGAGGCTATCTGTCATCTTTGACTGGTTGACCGATTTCAATAAATACTGAGTGTGCGCCTACTATATTATATGCCAGTCCCAATTCTAAGTTCTGATGATTTATCAGACAAAATCCTTATCCTTCTGAAGCTACACTTTACAAGAAACAGACACTAAACAATAAAAATCAGGAAAATATACAATAGAAAATGTTATGTGCTGTAGAGAATATTAAGCAGGTAAAGAAGTGGGTGTGTATTTGTATACCGAGAGCAGCAAATTTAGATAGAGTAAGCAGGAAAAGCTTCACTTAAAAGATGACTTTAAGGGGGGGAAAAAACCTGAAGAAAGTGGAGAAGCCATGCCAGTGTCTAAGGAAAGATCACTGGGCAGGAAAAATAAGTATGAAGGTCCCAAGGAAAGGGTATGCCTGGTGTGTTTAAGGAATATCCAGAAGGCCAGTGTGCACACAGCAGAAATCGACAGAGTGGGAAGGATTATGGAATGAGTCAGAAGGTAATATGGGGACAGATCATGTCAGGCCTTGGGGGTCAACATAAGGATTTTAACTCTGAGTGATATGAGACATGACTATTTTAAGAAGAAGCCTAATATTCTTATTTAGAATTCTAAAATTCACTAGATGTCATGTTAAGAATAAACATGTCAAAGCCAGAGACAGGGAGATGACTTAGGAGTCTATTAAAACAATCCGAGAAATAATAGTAGCTTGTACCAAAGGGATTAGTGATGAAGATGGGGAAAAGTAGTCTGCTTCTGGATACATTCTGAAGGCATTAAGATTTGTTGAGAGATTGGAAGTGATGAGAAAAAGAGAAGAAACAGTATCCAATGATAGAAGAATGGATAAAGAAAATGTGTGTGTGTGTATACACATACACACAATGGGGTATTATTTACCCACAAAAAACAAGCAAATTCTGGGATTTGTGACAATATGAACGAATCTGGAGTACATTATGCAAAGTGAAATAACCCAAACACAGCAAGACAAATACTATATACGATCTAACATTTATGTGGAATCTAAAAAGGCTGAACTCATGAACTCACTGAAGCAAAGTAGAATGGTGGTTGCCAGGGGCTGGGGGTAGGAGAAATGGGGTGTTGGTGGTCAAACTTGCAGTTATAAGATGAGTAAGTTTTACACCTGAATTTGCTAAGAGTGTGTCTTAATTCTCACCACACACACACACACACACACAATGTGAGGTGATGGATGTGTTAATTAGCTTGGTTGTGGTAATCATACACAATGTACATGCATATCATATTATACTGTATACCTTCAATATATACAATTTTTACTTGTAAATTATAACTCAATAAAGCTGGGGTATAAAAAGGAATGTCAAGATTATTGCCTTAAATATGTGGAAGAATGGAGTTGCCTGAGAGAAAAATCTGTGAGAGGACTGAGGTCAGAAGAAAGGGAGGTCATCAGCTCTTTTCTGGACTTGTTTTTCTAAAAACATACCGTGATAAAAATGGTAAAGAAAGTCCGGGCAAAGCGGTATGTGAAATTTGTAACACCTGGGGAGAAAAAAGTTCTCATCTAAGAATGGAAAAGAAGAATGAGCAGGTTGTTTCAAAAAACATTCTTTCTTTGTTATCTTGCAGTGACTCAACTCTCACGGGTTAATCACAAGCAAATCACTTTCTGCTGAACTCAGTGTTTTATGCTGCCTTATTATTTGGTTCAATTTCTACAAAGAAAGCTCATTGAATTTAAACAACATAAGTGAAAAAGAAAAAAGAGAGGAAACAAGAAAGACTGTTGGCAAATCAGCAGAATTTGGGAAAGAAAGGTATTGCACATACAGATCAAAAGAAAGAGAGGAAGACAATTTATACTCAAGAAAAAGTGTCAGACATGAAAAAATGACATTAGGAAGAGAATTTTTACAATAATCCTTCCCTAAAATCTTCAAGCTGGCATGAATTTCATAGATTTTCATTTCTAAATTGGACCAGTACACATTAATTTACTTAGCCTTTACCATCCATTGCCAAAAACAAACACATGTGAAACCCTCTCAAAACACGAATTCCCCTGAAAACCTTAAATTAAGCAAAAAAGGAAAGACAAAGTGAACTACATCTTTATTTGCTCCACTTTAAAGTCACTTGATTTATTTTTAACTGCAGGCAAGCATTAATTTCTACACCAAGACTAGAGAGTAAATAAAATGGCAAAACAAAAACAAAGCAAAACAATAAAATAAAACCAAAAGCCAAGCATAATAAAAAACAAAACTCTTAGGCTTGGCCCAATTGAGTATTTCTCTAACTTCTAAAATAATTAATAAAAATTCCTCAAACTTATATCATTGCTATACATAATGATTTTTCTTTTTCTTTTTTTATTTATTCATTTGAGAGAGAGAGAAAGAGAGAGCACAAGTGGGGAGGAAGGTCAGAGAGAGAGGGAGAAGCAGACTCCCAACTAAGTGGGGAGCCTTACGGAGGACTCAATCCTAGGACCCTGGGACTATATAACCTGAGCTGAAGGCAGACGCTTAATGGACTGAACCACCCAGGTGCCCCTACATAATGATTTCTTAAGAATAATCTCTTTTTTTAAGATTTTATTTATTTATTTGACAGAGAGATCACAACTAGGCAGAGCAACAGGCAGAGAGAGAGGGGGAAGCAGGCTCCTTGCTGAGCAGAGAGCCCCATGCGGGACTCGATCCCAGGACCCTGAGATCATAACCCACTGAGCCACCCAGTCACCCCAAGAGTACTTTTTTAAGTACTATTTCTTCAGTGATCCACTTTCTTGTGATCCACCTTGTCTCCACTTTCTCCTAATAAAATAAGCAGCTTTCTTTGTTGATATTAAGTGTGGCTGGTCAAAGTCCCGCCCCCATATAATTGGAGCTGTGGATGCCTCAGAGAGCACAAAGAGCTCCTGGGCTTATCATAGGTTTGCCAACCAGGCATTTGGTTAACAGTCCTTAAACTCAAAGATACTGTGATGGTTCATACATACATACTACTTGTATGTATACATACATACTACTTGGTTCAGTTTTCTGAAAAATCCTGACTGATAAAGATTTCTGCAGTGTTTCAGGATCAGAAAATAAAGCCTTTAGTCATTCGCCCTTAATTTGTTCGTTGTTCACTAATTAATCCAATATTCAAACATTTAATCTGGGTGCCTACTACAGACTAGGCACTGCACCAGGGGTAAAGAAATAGAAGAGTAAGATGACCTCACAAAGGTTATAAACTGATTCAAAATTTTAAAACAAAACATGTATGTCTTCAAATTTTGCTAGCTTGCTTTAATTATTTTATTTATCTATAAATGTACCTAATTCCTTTGAGAACTTACTAGATTTTTAGCCAGAAATACTTCCTAAAATAATAAAAGTATGCTAATACTATTTGTCAATGATTCTCAAAAGTTGACACATAGGACATTGCCATTCTTAAGCTCTAATTTTAAACCAGATAAAACATACTCCAAGTTATGTGCAAAGGCACATGGCTATAAATGCCATCCCTTTCCTCATCTTGCTATATTAACGTGCAGGAACATTGAGGTTAAGATCCACTGCTTTACACAATTATACTGAGACAACAGTGTGCAGAGAATAATGTAGTGCACAGACTTTGCTGGTGTTAACAAGGTTCATCAGTCAATTTTGGAACAAGGATGCACTAGCCAAAAACCCTAAGCATATAAAATTATAGTAACATAGTAATTAGAATTATCTAAAAATTTGTAAAATCTTTTACTTTTACTTGAGATGGGAAGGCTTCATTTTTATATCTTCATTACAATTTAGTCAATGTAGTAGGGAGCAGTGGAATGGAGAGGTTGAAAGATGACTCCGGCAGATACTTGATCAGGGGGCACCAATAAGACACCCGAACCTACTCTTACACATTTTCCCTGAGAGCTGGTCCCAACCCTCTATCCGGACCATGGCACTTTTTCTCCAAATAAACTCTCCCTCCTCTGAAGCTGCTGGCTGTGAGGAAGGGAGCAGAGGTACTTGAGTCATATCCCCACTACTCTCACTGACTCTATTCATCCCTGCCCTTCTGTTTCACCACCCTTCACTAAAAGATATGATCAATCCCTATCCCTAACACAGAAGGGTGTTTGATATATGGCTTTTCAGCTACTAAACAGCAAATAAGAAAAATGGAACTACTCTACACAGGCAGCAAGATCAAGTAAACACCCAAATAAGAAAGAAATCAATGCCATTGGAATCTCCCCTATTCCAATAGCACCACCTCTCTACCTCCCAGTTTATTTTTCTGTTGTGATCCCAGGCTACAACTTCATAATCTGTCTCCCCTACTAAATTGTGGGCCCCTAGAGAGCAAGAAGTAGGCTTTATTCATCTTTGCAGTCCCAAAATAGAGTATGGGCTAAATGAGTGACAGGATGGATGCATATGGGGATAGATGGTTAGAGAGACAGATGGCCAGGTGGCTAAGTACTCTGCTTCTGGGTAATAGATGGCTTCTGAGAAGAGTCCTGATAAACCTGAAGGACAGAGTCAAGGTTAGGCCAAGGAGGAAAAGGTACTGGGACAAAATAAAGGTTAGAAGTTGGGGAACCTGAATTCTTATTAAGGTTTTGCCCTTAATTCATTGTGAACTTAGGTTACCATGAGTGAATATGTGTGTGTGTTGGAGGACAGGGATCACCTATAAACTATATTAAATACCTATAAAATGTTAAATATAGATTAGACTCGTTACCTGTGGAATATTTAAACAAGATTCAACCAGACAACTTATAAAAAGTCAACTTCCATCTATTTAACAATATGGAATCATCTCAAGATTAAGCAGACCGGCCAGAAGCAGACAAGATCTTCAAAGCAAAAATCAGAAAATTAACTCAGAATGGTACTGAAAAACAACTATCACATTTGGAAAAGATTTGTTAGGAAGTAAGAACTAATGTAGGCTCTGCATCCTTGCTTTGTGTTTCCTAATGCTAACCATGTCAAATCTATAAATGTAACTTCTGAGACTTGCTCTTTGGTCTGAAGCTTCAGATACACCTGCTCTCAAAAGCTGTGTCTTTTAGGCACTCAAGGTTCATTTATATCTAAGAGTTAGTTTCTTTAACTTTCATCACTGCCCTAAATTTCTGTCTTTCAAGTTTAAGGAGTATCCTTAGTTCTGTTTCTAAAATTTGGAAGAAAGGGACTTTTTCACCCAATGGATATCCTTTATCATTATATTATTGTACTTTTATTAAATTATTTCTTTGTCCAGTGATTTCCTGAATTAAGAATTCTAAACTATCCCTAAATTAAGTTCTAAACTCTTTAGCCTTTCTTCAAATGAGCTTTCCCCTCCCCGCACCTCCACACCTACTTCTCCCCTCAATATATTTATTTGTTGTCTCTTTCTGGAAAATTTCTATTGACTGTTTTAAAAGATGCAAGCAGAAATACTCACATTATTCTAGATACAGAGACATTATACTTTTATACAAAAAGATATATTTCTGTTTTATTTTCAACAGCTTCCACAGGGTATCCAATGTTTTGTTGACATTTCTGACTGCAATACAGTAAGTCAAAGTCACAATTATAGAGGTGAAACAAAAGACAGAAAACGTCTAGCATAGAAAAACCCACATTTTCCAAAGGAAGACACTGAAGTCCTGAAAAATGACATGCCTTGTCCAAGTTATAGCGAGGTTATCAGTGTCTGCAATAGAACTAAAATATAAGTATTTTAATTCCATACTGGACCCTATGTCTTCAACCAACAATTTAAAATTAGTCCCACACTCTTTAAATTATAAAAACCTGTCAATCTTTCCATTTAAGCTCATATTTGATGAAACATCCCTATCTGACTTTAATGCCAATTCACAAAAACCTTATCATGTCTTATCGTATTTATTAGTTTAATTACCAATAAAACATGGTATCATTTTATTATCTAATGCCAAACTAGATCCTAGCACCAGTCCTTGATGCCCTTGCTCTTATAACTCCCTACTTTTTCACAAAATTTGGTCTTCCCTCACCCACCCCCAAGAAGTTGCATTTTCAATATTCTTACATTTAATATAAAATCACTCAGTTTGTTAAGTATGGAAATAGATTACACTGACCACTTTAATAAGTACGTAAGTGAAATCACTCTTATATCCTTAAACTCTTCTTCTGGATAGGGACATGTGGCAATCTGGTCATTCTTCCAGTACAAAAGCCACTAATGAGAAGCATACATTTTAGCCAACAACTCTAAGTCTTACAAATTGTTGAGGGAGTGAGTCAGTAAAAAATCTCATGAACTGATGCTGGGAATTCAAATTGGGACAATCTGTCATGAGGGTAATTTCATCATTGGAATCAACAGCCTTAAATATATTCAAGTCATTAGGCTCAGTAAGTATAATTTTAAAAAATTATACTTAAGAAAATAATCAGAGAGGTGCATAAAAACTTACATATGAGAATATTCATCACTGCACTATTCGTAATATAAAAGCTGGAAAAAATTTGAATAACCAGCAATAGGGGGATGATTAAATAATTTAGGGCATACCTAAAATATGCACTGACAAATAATATACTGAGGAATGGTTATAGATGATATAATAAATGATTATAAATTTGCAGACTGTGCAGCACATACACAGAAGAAAAAGGAAACAGAATGAGATAAACCAAAATTTAACTATACTTATATATTCTTAGTACCGACACTTTATCATTAAACAGAGTCCTAAGATCACAGATTTTTAAATCAAAGGAATATGGTTTGACTTTTGAATCTTTACTTGTCAGCTCCATGACCTCTGACAAATTACTTAACCTTCTCATCTATAAAATGAGGATAATAATTATAGGTAAGTATGAATTTTTATAAATTAGAACGTTCACATATATCACTTAGTATTTGGGTACGATAAGCATCTAATATATGGTAGGTATTACAATTACTATAATACATTATTACACGGTTGTTTCTTTCAAAGTCAGAGGAAAAAATAAAGGTTACTAAGAAAGAAAAATTTTGTGAAAATCCTAGTTGGTCAGAAGGGTTTAATAACTTAATTTCTTAAGCCAGAAACCCTCTGACCTATTTCCAAATAAACTTTGAAAACAAACTCCTCCTGGCACTCTTCCATAAAAACAAATGCACTGATCTTTGGCATCTCCCTTTTTATCACTACACTTAATTTTGTACCCTGATCATAAAAATGATCTTGCTGCACCTCTAGCTAGCCTCTTCTTTATCATGTACTCCTACAAGCTTTTATTACTCTGACTTTAGAGTCCCTGGCAAGTACTCCCTAAACTCTTTTGGCTTACATCTGATGTATACCTTACCTGCAACACTGTAGCTTTGCTTATTCTTCTTGCTTGGGAAATCATGCCATTTTCTGAAAACTTTTACTCCCTTACAATAACCTATTTCACTTTAGGCAACCATTTCTTAGAGTGATTATGCTTACAGCTTAAATTTCATTACACGGTATTCTTTCCTTCCTTTCTGAGTTAAGGTGAAATAAAATTAACTCGGCTTCAAGGTTTAAGAATTTTTAAACATATCTTGAAGTACCTGAAGATTGAAAATTACCACAAATACCAGGACTATAAATCATTTCTCGGAGTTGGATTTCATCAGGTTCCGATATCTAAATGATGGAGCAGCAATATCATTCAGTGAAAAAGTCAAGGACTTTTCAAGTCAAAATTGGTTTAATATCTTAGTCCTGCTACTTACTAGCTATATGACCTTGAGCACTTTGGTCCTCAGTTTTCTTATAAGTAAAATGGTGAAAAGTAACACCCACCTTCTCAGGGTTATGAGAAATGGGAAAATGTAATCACAGCATCTGGTAATTAGCAGACATCGACTAAGTGCTAGTTTACTTCCTCAATTATGTGCATGCACATCATGAACTCAGTACCTTCATGCCTATCATTCTGTTTTATCTTGTTTTTATATACTCAACAAATAAAAAGAGAAAATATTACTAATATTATGGAAGCAGGAGACAGGTATGATTTTTTTTCACTTTAGCAGTGTTTTGGGGCAAACAAACTTGAAAAAAAAACTTGTACTGGCCAAAAGTATATTTGAAGTACAAGGACCTAAAGTGATATTCTACAAAATCTCAGTGTCAAAAAGCCCGAGGATACCAATGCAGACAATAACGTTAGTGTCAGAAACAGATCTGTTGACACTTAGAAAAGAGAATGAATGAGTATGAATGAGTATGATATTCATACATGATATTCCAACTGTTCTAAACTACATGATATTCTAAATATTTTTTAATAGTAGAATAGCACAAATTTTCTAGAATGGAAGTAAAGGCTGAAACAGGTTACCCCAAATCACATAAAGGAAATATACAAATTAGGTATCAATTCATGGTACTTTTTAAAACTTCTATTTAAAACTCTTCACAAAAACCCATAAAATATACCTAGAAATATTAAGTACTATGGGTGATGGACATTGGGGAGGGTATGTGCTGTGGCGAGTAATTGTGAATTGTGTAAGACTGATGAATCACAGACCTGTACCCCTGAAACAAATAATACATTACATGTTAATAAAAAAATTAAGTACTATATAGTTATAAAGTTCTCGGTGAGTAAAACTTTAGCATCATTGCAGATAGGAAGTATTTAAGGGGAAAAGTGCTATTTATAGTACCATATGTAACTGATTTCATCTCTGTTTTAGTTCTTATCCTTTCAGTTCTATATACCTGCTATACAAAGTTATTTTTCCAGTTGAGGCGGTAGTGACAACTGTTGTTAAATTCCAGGTATGCCAAAGGGAAATGGAAATTATTCCCTGGAAGATCATAATAAATCTCCTAGAGAATATGCAATATTTTACTTGATACCTGGAGATAGGCACTTCTGCTCACTGACTCAGTAAAATTCTATAACAAATCTGGAATATAATGATAAATACAAAAAGACTGATGAATCAATCTTTCTCTATCTCTCTCTTTGATTTCACAGTGCACTGGCATCCTCTATTAGCAGTCCCTAAGAGAAGATATTGAAAAATAAAAATAAAGCCAAACCAACAAAACAAAAAAGAGCATGGCTGAAGCTGCAGGAAAAATGCAACATTTTCTGGTGGACTGAAAGGGCAGCCACTTCCCCCAGGACAAGGAATTCTTTTACAATCATACTTCATTAGCAATAAAAGGAGAAGATAAGGAAAATGGGGAAAAGTTGGGTAAGAGGATAAAAATGAAACTACTAGGATCCAGAGCTGTGACCTAGAATGAAGTTTCCCATGAGAAAAAATGTAATACACACAACGCTTCTTAGAGAGATGGCTGATTCTAGGACAGGGACAAAAATATACAAAATGAGCCTAGAGCACCTTACCTTATAGTGCCAAAAGTAAGGAAGTGCTCAAAAACCCCCATAGCAATGGGGTATGTCAAAAGTGGACAGGAGCCAACTGAAAGAGCCACCAAGGCCAAAAGTTGGAACAATTTGAGCAACAAGATAAACAATACTGGGTTATAACCCCCCAAAGTATAAATATCCACAAATCCTGATTGACATAAATAAATGACTAAGTAAATAAGTGAGGGAGAAGAGACAGATCTCCTGTGCAGGAAAATTATGAATGATTTCATAAAGAACTCCACCCTCAAAGAGGGGAAGCTTAACTCCCCACTCCTTAAATGTGCACCACACATAGTGACTTCCTTTCAAAAAGTACAGTATAGAAAGGGAAAAAAAGTTAACTTTACCATGGAGAAACCAGAAAAATACTACTTCATCAGATTAGATCAGGGCTAACCTATATAGTGAGATATCATGTTTATAGTATGTGCCTTTCATATGGACAAATTCTACAAAATATTTGACCAGCATTCCTAAAATCTGTCAGGGTCATCAAAAATCAGGTGAGTCTGAGAAACTCTCATAGCCAAGAGGAACCAAAAGAGACAGAAAAACTCAATGTAATGTGGTACCATGGATGGGATCCTGGGACATTAAAAGGACAATAGGTAAAAAATGAAGAATCTGAAAAATGTACAGACTTTGGCTAATAATGTTATTAAGCAATATTGGTTTGTTAATGATAGCAGACCATACTAACACAAGACGTTAATGGGAAACTGAGTGAGGTACACAGGGATTCTGTGTGCTATCTTCTCGCTTTTCTATAAATCTAAATCTATATTTGAAAAAAAGCCCATTTAATTTTAAAAGGAAAAAATGTTACCCATGGTGATCAGATTTTCATGAGAGCTAATAATGCTTATTTAATCCCTAATAGCATTTAAATAATATTCAGAGATTGTAAGACGGTGAAAATGGAGTTCCTGAAAGAATATTCTGCCTTACACTGCAAGTGAGTGAGACTCCTGTGGGCAGGTATACCATTTGTAAAATAGTGTTTTGTAACTGTTTTTAGGAGACTATGCTTACAAATTTCTCAACCTCTGTGGAATTCAAATCACCTCACAGCTGAAAATAACCAACGTGAGTGTGTTCGTCCCAGAGCTGTTTGTATTCACTGATCCATTCCCGGGCTTCCTCCTACTCCGCTCCATTAGCAGGACACCTAAGTCCTGACGGCCCTTGTGTCACCTGGCTCCAGTGGGGTACCACCAATGAGGTGCAATAGTGGGAGACAGGAGGGTGGTAAAGGGGAAAGGCCAGGGTACCTCTCCTCTTTCCTCTCTGTGTCTTCGTAGCTGCAGCTCCCCACTGGACAGACCCCCGTGGTCCAGTTACCAAGGATGGTTATGAAAACACTACCTCTTTTCTTTTGACCCCACAGCCCCGAGAAGGCTAACAGCTTTTTCCTGTTCTCAACCTTTGCACTGCCTCACAATCTGGCCTGGCTTCACAGCAACTCCTTCACCTCTAACGCTAACTCTCTGTGCTACATTTCCTTTGTTTTACATAATTTAGATGTGTCTGTTTTCCTGCTTAGACCTTCACTGACACAATTAGGAAGTGTGAAGGGGAAAGAAGATAGAATTATATTTTGAGTAAAAGCAGAGGACAGAAAGCAGAATACCTTTGGGGTTCATCCACACATCAACTGTGCGACCTTGAGCAAATTACTTCATTGCTTTATGCCTCAATTTAGATCTGTAAGTGGGGGTTATAATAGTACCTACATCTCACAGGGTTATTTTACATGGACTAAATGAGTTCATGCATTTAAAGAATTAGCCTAATGCCTGGTAAAAAACATTTGGCTACCACTGCTATTACTGCTGCCATTATGGCCTCTAGACTCCAGAGGACTGCCCACTCTAATACAGTCTTCACTGATCTGCCCTCTTCTGCTTCTCTATCCTCTACCCCTTTCTTAAACACTTCTCTAGGCTTAATATTCATGAAGCCCAGCTCCTACAAAACTTCAACTGCATATAGATGTGGTCCTCACTCCTAAACCTGCCATAGAAGTATATCCACAACTGTAATCACAACGTATTTTTCCTTACTTTTCCCCCTTGATAGTAAGTCACATTTGCTTTTCTCTCTCTCTAGCTTCTCTTGAAAAAATCAAATATTTTTCAAGTCCCTTGAGGACAAAACCCATGTTTAATTCTTCTTTGTACTTAACTACAGCACTTAGCCTCAGTACCTTACCTAAATGGGACTCCAGATCTCACATTTAGGTAATTTGGCTTTTGTTTCCTTTGCCTGAGGAGACATATCTAAAAAAACGTGGCTAAGGCCAGTATCAAAGCAATTAGTGCCCATGTTTTTTTCTAGGAGTTTTAAAGTGAGACTCAATAAAAAACTGTTGAATGAATGAATGAACAAATAAATGATAGTGCTTAATAGAGCTGGTCTTGAATTAGGTATTTAAATTTTATCCAATTTACCTTCTAGAGTGGTACCTGGCAAACTTACAGGCCACAGGCCAAATCTAGCCCTCCAACTACTTTTGTAAATAAAGTTTTACTGAAACACAGCCATATTTATGCATTATCTATGGCTGCTTTTGCTTGACAATGGCAGAGCAACCTTGTTTAGCAGAGACCAACCACATGGCCTGCAAAGCCTAAAATACTATTTAGCCCTCTACCAAATAAATTTGTTGACCTCTGTCCTTGAGGGTGGCAATCGTGGTTTATCCATATCTGCCCCACAGACACCTAGTATGTAGCCTCCATGTATCTGGTATTCAAAAAAA
>ML106114.1:0-27275 GCA_003697995.1 Taxidea taxus jeffersonii | reverse complement strand
TTTTTTTTATTAAACTGAATGCACTGACAAACTTTAAAAAGAGATTTGGAGACTGTGTTGTGGGAGGTAATAAGCAATAAAATGATGAAAATCATCAGAAGTCCGATGTGTACCCTGATGGTAGATAAAATGTATTAGATGCTTATATTTTAGCCTTTACTATTAAAAAAAGTTAAAAAGAAAAAGGAGACAGTCTCGGGGCACCTGGGTGGCTCAGTGGGCTAAGCCTCTGCCTTTGGCTCAGGTCATGGTCTCAGGATCCTGGGATAGAGCCCCGCATTGGGCTCTCTGCTCAGCGGGGAGCAGGCTTCCTCCTCCCCCTCTGCCTACTTGTGATCTCTCTCTGTCAAATACATTGCCTGAAAACATTATAAAGTGCCAAAAATTCTATCCCAAGACTATATAATATTTAAGTTCAAGATAGACAATAGTTGTACCAGTGGGAAATTAATAAGGAAAAAAATTATTCTGCCTCAAGAAGATAGTTGTGATGGAGAAAGGAAAGATGGAGACTATTCACTCATACCACAAATATTTATTTAGCATTTACCATATACATACATAAATATTTACTGAGCATGCACCAGACCTTGTGCTAAGTTCCAGGGATAGACTAGTGAGTAAGAAAGACTCTTGTTCTCCTGAAGCTAACATTAAGGAGAAGTCCTACAGAAAAAAATACTTTTATCAATATGTTAGAATCAAACATTCAAATAGTAACAGAACTTAATAGCAGTTCATTTAATGAATAACTAAGCAACTACCATGTGTCAAATACACTGCCAATGACAGAAGCATATTAAAGTTCTTGTCCAGGGGCACCTGAGTGGCTCAATCAGTTGAGCATCCAACTCTGTTTTGTCTGGTCATGATTCTAGGTCTTGAAATGGCCCTACCTTGGGCTGTGGAACCTGCTTAATATTCTCTCCATCCCCTCTGCCACTCTCCCTCCAGCTTATGTTTGCTGTCATTTTTTTTTTTTTTGAGGATTTTATTTATTCATTTGTCAGAGAGAGAGGGAGAGAGAGCACATGCAGGGGGAGTGGCAGGCAGAGGGAGAAGCAGACTCCCCACTGAGCAGGGAACCCTGACATGACAACATGGGGCTTGATCCCAGGGTCCTGAGATCATGACCTGAATCAAAGACAGACGCTTAACCAGCTGAGCCACCCAGCACCCCTGTCGCTCTCAAAAAAAAAAAAAAGATATACCATCTGTAATCCATGTGATTTCTCAAAGGGAAGCTTCAAGGTAAACATTTTAAATGAAAAGTAGTAGAAGTGCTTTCTTTTGTTTCAGTAATAAATAAGTACTTAATAATTTACAAGTTTGATAGGTTTTAGTTTTCATGTTATCAAGTTGGTCTATAACTGAAATGTACATGTAGCAAATTTTCTTATATTTTACACTATCCTACTAACACTAGGAGTTACACTTTTGGGGAAAGTACTGAAAACTAAAGGTTATCGTTTTATACAAACTGAGTTTTTTTTTTTTTTTCAAAATGCTTTAAAAATTGATAATAGTCTCTTCCTAATGTTAAAGCTTCTTCTATACTTTTCCATAAGAACCAGATTTGCTAAAGCAAAATCTGACCATGACCTCTGACTATTACACAACTAATTGTAAGATACTATTTTATTCAAGGTACTACCCAAGTACCTTTACCTACATGTTTATCTCTTTAATCTCCTAAACTGGTTAATGTACATGAATTGTTAGTCCCTAAGGGAAAGTTTACCTAAGAGTTATTTAACATCTACAGCTGGCAAATGCTATATTTCAAAAACTTCAAAATAAATTGCATCTTAAAAAAAAAATGATGAGAAAAACCTTTTCTTCAACTCCTTGACATTTTATTTTCTACTATTTTCAGTAAGATTGCCAAAATGTCCCACTCTTGGGTCATTTATTTTTTCCTAACACTCACCCTCTGTCAGCCTTCCATCATTTTCAGTACTTCCGAGATCCCCCCAAATTATTATCAGTTCTCTTAACTTCTAACTCATCACTCATAATTACCTGGACCAACGATTCCAACAGAAGCAGAATAGGCCCTTAGGGACATTTTGAAAATTTGTGAGGACCTTTTAGTTGCAATAATAATTTGGATAGGAGGGCAAGTATTTGGTGGATGGGAGACTATTCATCCTAGAAGTTCTAAAATGTATGAAACAACCTTTACAACAAAGAACTACCTACATCCCTCAGGGTTTTAAAAGAGTCTACCGTACACTGAAGTAGGTAAAAAGCCTAGTTGTGATCATCTTAGTCTAGAACTTTATGTAATACAGTATATATAAAATGTACCATTTCACACAGTTTTAAAGAAGACTAAAATTTTCATAAGTACAAATCTTATGTAAATTGAGGAAAGATTCCACTTTATTTTATTCAAAATTCTACCAAAAATTGTTAACAATTTGGGAAAAATCAATTTGCCAATGACAATGGCCCTTATGGTATCTGAAATGCCGGTATAATACATTGGAAAGTGGTCTGTATTTGTAGCTGTTACACTCACAGTGATTCTTTGCACTGGTGCAAAATGCCAGCAACTGATTACTTCATTATGTCTCCTAATGTAATCATGTCTGACCATTTACATGCTTAAATAGTAAACATGTTATTTTCTAATAAAATACTTCACCTTTATGTCTCAATTAGAGCATTACACTGATTTTTAAGTTATTTTTATGAACAGATTTCATTGCCTGTCAGTATATTTTAGGATATTACAGGAGACTTTGAAGAATATTGGTTATAAAAAAAGGGGCACTAGGTTGGACAGGAATTACTTTAGAATCACTGGCCTACATCTTAGCCTTCATGTGACTGGACTACTAAAGATGTCTCCCAACTGATATCTTAAATTCTACACATATCTTTTTCCAAATGAAGTACCTACAGATGTAAAAGATCACCAACATTACTTCTATCTTCAAAATACCACACAGCTCCCAGCTGCCTTGCAAATCAGTCCAGTATGGAGATTTTTACAACTCTCCATAAAGAGATTCCTTCTACCTAACCTAATAATTTATCCCATCTACATCACAGACTGAACACGCACTCAGAAAGCCTTATTTCTAAGAAGCCAGCAAGTGGAAAACGGTATATAGGATTTGGAATCCTAGGTCTGTCACTTATTAGGAGAATGATTCTGGGTAAGTTACTTACCATTTTAAGTCTCTCTCTTTCTTTTTGTAAGATTTTATTTATTTATTTGAGAGAGAGAGAGAGAGAGAGCAGGAGTATGGAGGAGATAGAGAAGCAGGCTCCCAGATGAGCAGGGAGCCCCACACTGGACTGGATCCCAGGACCCTGGGATGGTGACCTGAGTGGAAGGCAGACTCTTAACCTGAGCCACCCAAGCATCCCTAAGTGTCCTCATTTCTTAAGTGAGGTGGGTATTAAGGAGGGCGCTACTGCATGGAACACTGGGTGTAGTGCATAAACAATGAATCTTGGAACACTGAAAAAACTAAGTTAAAAAAAAAAGAGAGAATTAAAAAGGACTTGTCTCACAAGGTTGTGATAAGGAATGAATCAAACAAGCAGAAGCTTAGAGCTTGCTACTTCAAACTTTTATCTGTTTCGTTTTCTTATCTATTCCAAGGTCTGAGGATAATACCAGGCACCTAGCAGTATTCAAGAAAGGTCTGTTGAATGAAAACATATTGCTTTCTGAAACCTTCCCACACAAGCCCATCTGATGGCAGCAGAAACATACCCGTTAATCAAGTAAATGATAACTGAGTGCTCATAAACTGGGTGCTTACTAGAAGTAAATCCCCAGTTACCACTCTTAGGAAACTTAGAAAAACGTTGGAAAATGACAGGTCAACATAAAAGATGTCACAATACAGTGTATGAGTAGTCAGCAACTGGTATGGACAATAAGTGTTATGCATCTAAAGGCAAGGTATATAGCACTGCGGGCTGACACAGCACAGAAAGCCATGTGAAAAAGAATTAAAACAGCCCTGTATCTAGACTTTCTCCAACTAATCCACTCTTCTTATACAAAGCCTGAGAGAGCTTGGTTTAACAGCCCAATTTATCACTTCTTAGCTTAAAACTCATCAAAATGGTACCACTGCCCTCAGGATATGCCAATTCCTTCAGGTGCTTTACCAGATGCCTCCTATGTTCTAATTCCCATTAATCTTTGGGAACTAAAATGATTAATAATGTAGCCACTAGCTACACGTGGCTGAACACCTGAAATGTGGCGAGTCCCAAGTGAGATGTGCTGTTATTATAACACACTGGATTTCAAAGATTTGGTACAAAATGGGGGGGGTGTAAAATATCTCAGTAATTTTATATTGGTTACATGTCAAATATTATTGTGGATACATTGGGTTAAACAAAAATACACTTAAAATGAAATTCATCTGGTTTTTAGATTTCAAATGTCACTACAGAAAACTTAAAGATATATATGAGGCTCTCATGTTTCTGTTGAACACTTACTTTTCGCAACTCAGCAGCTCACCCTGAATAAACCACCTGGCGATTTCCGACTGGGCCCTGTTCCTCTGGCCTACGACTCTGTAACGTGAGTCAAACACTTTTTCCTCTTCCTTTCCGCTGACTTCACAGCCACTCATTTTCCACAGTTCCGTTTTTAATCGTCCCTTTCTCCAGGACGCCTCCCCTGACCTCACTCCCTACCCCGCAAGACCGGACTGGGGTCTCCTCCTCTGAGAATCCCCCCTGGAGTACTTATCACACAGTAGCTGCAATTGCTTCTCCCCGCTCGGACCCCCTGACAACACTGTGAGCTCCTGGAGGGAATAGCGACTCTGCACACGGCCGCTCGCCAGCGCCGGGCACAGAACACGACTCCGCGGGACGAAGGAGGAGATGGGACAAAGATGTGAATACCGGGACCACGGCGGTTCGGGGGGTGAGGGTACAAAGGAGTGAGACAGCGCCCTCGGGAATCCGAAGATGCCAGCAGGCAGGCCCGCGGAGGGGCGGGAGCAGCCGGGACTCACCAGTCCCTGGTCCACGTCCGTGTCCGGCCGTTTGGTCGCCGGCGGCGAGTACTCGGCGTAGCGCAGACCCTCGCCGGCAGGGGCGACGCCGCCTCGGGCAGCCATGGCAATACGACGCAGGGAGACTCGGGACGCCGAGGCGTCGCCTACGAGACGGTCGCAGGGACAAACTAGTTAGGGCGGTTCACTCGCGGGTTTCGCTGGCGCCGCCCCTCCCTCGCGGGTGGAGGGCAGGTCGCGGGGAGATCTGGTTCTCCCCCAGGCTCGGGCCACTTTGTCCCCACGAAGCCGAGGGTCAGACTCCGAGGTGAGGCCCCTGGGACGTGGAGGGGTTTTTTGTTTGTTTCTTATCCGCAGGCCCAAAGTCTACGTTGAGCCTCGTGGGTATTGTGTGGTGGAGCCTGGCTCCTCCCCAACCCTCTTCCCAACCAAGGGCCAGGATTTAAGCCCTATGGTCAGATTTTGGTCTCATCAAAGGGCTATCAAGGGGAGACCCGGAGACTCCAACTGTAGTTCCTGAAGGTCCCTGACCCACACCAGACCATTCTTCCCACCCCAGCTACTGATCATACTTCTCTTTAATGCCGCAATCTCCCACCCATGAAAGCGATAGAAGTGGCAATTTGCTTATTCTACCCCTTATCTCCACATGAAAGGCTGTATTTAAGATGAAACAAAGAATGTACAAGCAAGTAAATAAACCTCACTCCCCACAAATGGTTTTGTGCTGACTTGGACATAGAAAGACTCATTTTTTAAATTAATTTTTAATTTTTTAAAGATTTTATTTATTTGTTAGTTAGAGAGAGAGAGAGAGCGAGCACAGGCAGACAAAGTGGTAGGCAGAGGCAGAGGGAGAAGCAGGCTCCCTGCCGAGCAAGGAGCCCAATGTGGGACTCGATCCCAGGACGCTGGGATCATGACCTGAGCCGAAGGCAGCTGCTTAACCAACTGAGCCACCCAGGCGTCCCTTAAATTAATTTTTAAATAAAACATTTTGGAGCAAAACTTAACCAACAAATGAAGCCGGTGAAGTGTTTTCCAACTCCGGAGCCAACAAGGCAGTGCTTTTACCCTTTGTATCCATTATAAGAATCGTGAGTTCTACTGTATGTTCTATAATTTTCTAGGCTTGTGTCCCTGAAATACCCATTTACCTCTCCAAATCGCCTTATCTGGAAGGGGAATTATATTTGTCTAAGATAATGACTCAGGAAGTTGCAAGGATAAAATGAACAAGAGGGAAGGGGAGGGAAGGATATGGAAGCAGTTTGTACAATGCACTACCATACATTTACACAGTTACCACCACCGGCCTATTGGCATTTATGGGAGGGAATGTTCACTCTTTTTTTTTTTTTTTAAGTTTTTATTTATTTATTTCACAGACAGAGATCACAAGTGGGCAGAGGCAGGCAGAGAGGGAGGGGGAAGCAGGCTACCTGCTGAGCAGAGAGCCAGATGCAGGGCTCGAACACAGGACCCTGGGATCATGACCTGAGCCGAAGGCAGAGGCTTTAACCCACTGAGCCACCCGGACGCCCCCGGGGAATGTTCACTCTTAACCTGGTTTCAGAGAAGGGTCAGTGGAGGCTTAGCTGCTGAGATGGTCAGTAAAGAATGGGTAAGACATTTTTAGATCGAAGAGGAAGAGGGCTGAAAATTTCAGCTGGAAACAAATGCAAAGAAATGACAAAGGTGGGATGTAAAACTGGGCTAAAAACAACAACAACAAAAAACAACCAAACATGCCAAGACTCTTCAGAGATGATCTTGAGTAAGGGACAGGCAGGGCTAGGCATGGAAAGATAGGTAAGGGGCTCTGGAATCAGACACAGGAATCCCAAAAATGTGGAGGTGTGAGGAAACCAGAAATAAGGGAACACACCACACCACCCTGCTCTAGCTGTCCAAAGGGAAATCTGATTTTTGACAGTCTCCTGTATTCAAGAGAAAATAAGCAGACCCTAAAAAGAAGTAAGCTATTAAAGATGTTATCTCTAGTCCCTAATCAATGGTGCTCCCAGTAGAGAAATCAAAAAGATTTAAGTTCCCTGGTTAGCTTTTTTTTTTTTTAAAGATTTTATTTATTTATTTGACAGATAGAGAGATCACAAGTAGGCAGAGAGGCAGGCAGAGAGAGAGAGGGGGAAGCAGGCTCCCCGCTGAGCAGAGAGCCCGATGCGGGACTCGATCCCAGGACCCTGAGATCATGACCTGAGCCGAAGGCAGCGGCTTAACCCACTGAGCCACCCAGGTGCCCCCTGGTTAGCTTTTTATAAAAGACCAACCCTAAAAGCCCTCAATGGCAACCCTAACGGGACCCCTCTCACTCCTGAGACTTTTTCTGTATCCTCGCTCAATAAAACTTCTACTGATTTACTCACCCTCCTTTGTCCATGAGATTCATTCTTCGACTCCATGAAACAAGAACCAAGCTCTCTCACTTCAATCTTATTACAAAAATTAATTTTCATAAGACTGATCCACAACTATCAAGGACACTGATGAACTAAACAAATGAATTAGATTGGGGCCCACAGGTCATTCATTCATTCATTCATTCATAAATTAATTTGTTTGGTAAGTATTTATTTAGCATCTGTTAGGTCTTGCACACTATACTGTGCATTGGGCCTACAGGGTCAAGTAAGTAAGATTACTGATTCTTTGCATTCCACACTATGGGAGGGTTCTAGTGTGCCCTAGCAGCTGGGTCCTCACAGTCACCCGCTACCAGCCTAGAGCAAACAAGCAGTTAGAGCAAGACCCAAGTCAGCCCCAGCTCCTCTTAGGGAAGCTGCTGACCCTGCTCCAAAACTAGAAAGTTTCCAGAGCACAAGTCAGGAAAAGAGAGAAAGGAGAAGGGGGAGGGAAGAGAGTGGTAACATTCTAGGGAGGTGGGCTCAGCAGGATTGTGCCTCAGCTCAAAATCCAACCTAGTGAAAGCAGATTGCTGACTTGCCCCAGCTCTACTGCTGACTAGAGCATGGAGCATCTGCTCCTACAGCAGGAGTCAGTTTTAAAGAAAAACCTTCTTTAAAGACTGTCAGCTTTCAGCTTTTGGTTCTTTGCTAAGGTCACCCTCCCCTCTAATAAAGGTTGGAAACAAGAACAATTAAGTCTTGCCTCTCCTCACACAGATCTCATCCTGATTTAGCTAAACTCACTGCTTTGGTTTCCCTGAGAATGAAGAGGAATGCTTTTGTGATATTGTAAGGGAAGCCACATTAAATTTTCATCAGCTTATTTTTATTAGTTATACCATTTTAGAGACAGGTTACATTATGTTCAATAGACTTTGTGAAAGAAAGGCAGATATTGGTAATATATCTTAGAAACATCTCAGTAAAAGATGTTTTAAACATCTGTTGTTTAAAAAGACTTGGAAAAAAATATATATATATTTTTTGCCTCTGTGTGCCTCAGTCTCCTTATCAGGAAAATAGGGAGTAATAATGGAGCCCTGGTTGTGAGGAGTAAATGAGTTGACTTTTGTAAAGCTCTTAAAACAGTGCTGTATACCTTATAAATTCTCTGATAGTGTTAGTTATTATTTTCTGTATATTACTTATTTCACTTATTTGTTTCCTATATATATTTTTCCCCTGTGTGTGTGTATATATATATATATTTTTTTTTAAGATTTTATTTATTTATTTATTTATTTGTCAGAGAGAGAGAAAGCACAAGAGAGCACATCAGAGAGAGAGGGAAAAGGAGAAGGAGGCACCCTGCCGAACAAGGAGCTAGATGCAGGACTTGATCCCAGGACCCTGGGATCATGACCTGAGCCGAAGGCAGCCGCTTAACCAATGGAGCCACCCAGGCATCCCCTGTATATTTTCTTATTGCTGCCCCCTGCCAACAGTTGTGTTGGCTCCTCAAGTGGTTGTCTTGTGTTTGAAATGATAAAATGTGATTATACATTATTTAGTGATAAAGTGTAATTGTGGGGGGAAAGAACATTTTTATGAAAACTAAATTAAAAGCTTTGGAAAAACCTAATAACAGCAAGTTTTATACACACACATACACACACACACACATAGTGTAAGAAGCTGTCAAGTGGCAGGCATGGGAATAAAATAACAATTGAGTCATTACATTGTTTGTTTTTAAAATGTTTTGTTCCCCTCCAATTTAAACAAGCCGAAATTAGGCATCATATAAGATAGATTATCGATGTGGAAAAAATCTGAGGCAGAGGACCCACATCCAAATGAAAGGCCTTGACCCTGTAGACATACATAGAGTACATGAACAGATATAGTGTGTGTCTATTGTGGTATTAAAAATCACAGGGAGAGGGAGGAAGGGTGCTACTAGAAAAAAGTCTAAAAGAGCTCCATAGTAATGGGTGCTTGGCTGCCTCAGTTGGTAGAGCATATGACTCTTGATCTCAGGGTTGTGAGTTCAAGCCTCACATTGGGTATAGATCTTGCTTAATAAACAAACAAACAAGCAAACAAACAACATTACTTACTAAGAAATAGTGATTTGTATATGATGTTTAAAAAAATAATGTTTAGGGGCACCTGGATGGCTCAATCGGTTAATCGTCTGACTCTTGCTTTCTGCTCAGGTCATGATCTCAGTTGTCAGACTGAGCCCTACATTGGGCTCTCAGTGCAGATTCTGCTACAGATTACTTCTCCTTCCCCCTCTGCCAATCCCCCCCTCAATTAAATAAATAAACAAAATCTTAAAAATATAGTTATTAGGGGCACCTCAGAGGCTCAGTCATTAAACATCTGCCTTCAGCTCAGGTCATGATCCCAGCATCCTGGGATCAAGCCCTGCATCAGGCTCCCTGCTCAGCAGGAGGCCTGCTTCTCCCTCTCCCACTCCCTCTGCTTGTGTTCCCTCTCTTGCTGTGTCTCTCTGTCAAATAAATAAATAAAATCTTTAAAAAAGATTATAAATATATATATAATGTTTAAAGTCTGTATCATTATTGTTATAATCCCCAATTTAATTATGATCAAAAAAGAGGTCTCTGCTGTGTGGCAAGTGCCGTGGGCATAAAAAAGCATGGGTCTGAAAAGAAAGGAAAGGAGTTAGAGAAGATAGCATTCAAGCTGACTATGGAAGGATGAATACAGATTGGCTGGGTTGATAAGATTGAGGCAGGCTTAGGGGAACTAGGTATGAGAAAGCATTGCATATGAACAGTACTACAAGTAATTCAGTTTTGCTAAAGTTTAAAGTATAGAGAAGAGAATATAGATAGATGAGAGTGGACAGATAACCAGAAAAGGGCCGGATATTAAAGAGCTTTACTTAATAAGAAAAGGCATTTGGAACTGATCTTATAGGTAAAGCCAAGACATCAAAAAAAAAAAAATGTTGAATGTAGCAGTGACATGATCAGATCTGCATGCTAGGATCATTCTGCTAGTAATGTGGGATTGATGGGCCAAAACTAAAGGAGGAAAATCAACAAGAAAGTTATTTCAGTAGTCTGAGTAAGAAATGTTGGGTGCTAAACGAGGACAGTGGCAGGGACATGGCAAGGAGTGTAGTTACCTTTATTGATTTCCTCCCCACATTCAATTCCTCATAGCTCTACCCAAAGAGGACCCAAGGTTAACTCTGCGCCCTACTCTCAGGACGGGCTCTGCTTAAGCTAAGCCAACCAAGGTATCTTATCATTCTAACCATGTGATTCTTTTCATGGATAGGCACATAGCCCTTCTTGGACATTGGGGTTACAGAAAATGTTTGCTGGGTGCTTCTGGGGAAGGAACTTTTTCTCTAGTTAGCTGGGCATGAACAGAGAAGCATGCTGGATTTTGATACTTTTTTTTAAAAATTAGAAATGAACAATCTTTTGATAACTTTTAACTCAAAATAATGTTCAGGCCAAAGTGGTCCATCTTGGGGCACTCCACCCTTGTCCCTATAGTGTCATTTAATATCCAGTTCTTATGCAAATTTCTGTTACAAAAAACTTTTTTTTCTTTTTTTAATTTAAATTCAATTAATTAACATAATGTATGATTAGTTTCAGAGGAAGAGCTCAATGACTCCTCAGTCTTATATAATACCCAGTGCTCATTACATTGATGTGGTTTTGGAATATTGGTGAGGTTTGGTGGGGTGAGGTCCAGAGCTGATGACCAAAAAAGAATTTTTTTTTTAAAGATTTGTATTTATTTGACAGAGAGAGAGACAGAGAGAGAGGGAACACAAGCAGGGGAAGTGGGAGAAGGAGAAGCAGACTTCCTGCCTAGCAAGGAGCCTTGGCACATTTTTGGTGCAAAATGGTGGTTTATTAAAGCACAGGCACAGGGCCCACAGCAGAAAGAGATGCTGCCCCAGAGTCTTGAAGAGGCTCATTATATACTTGGGAGTTGGGGGAAGTAAGGAAAAGGGAGGTTTCAAAAGACCTTTCATATGCTAAAGAGGACCAACCTACAAGATATGGTACCTCTACAATACCTACAAGATACCAGAGGCCTTGACATTGTCAAGTTATGGTTGTTTTCCCCTCTAGCAAGGTATTAACATTAAGACAGTTGGGAGATTCCTGGAAGAATGTTACACATGTCCCACCTAAGAGTGGGGGGTAAGGGGAGGTTGCAGGATATCAGCTTGTGTTTTGTCTTCAGCTAGCCTTCTGCTCCCTCATCCACATCATGAGCCCTCCTTAATGTCCATCACCCAGTGGCCTGTTGAAGAAACCATCACCCTATTTTAAAATCAGGTTTGGTGGAATTTTCTGTATTTGCAACCAAAGTAGTCTTACTATTCTAAGAGAAGAAATCTAAGGGGTGAAGAGATAGTGTCAAGAAGACATGGAGTTGAGCAGATAGAAGGGTTAAGGAAAAGGGAAGAATCCAAGAAATCTTAGCTTTCTGCCACTGGCAACTATAGAACTAAGAAAAACATAGAACAAAAGGAAAAAAAAGAAAGAAAAGATTGGACTCTGCACACTGAGACTCAAGAAGTGGACAGAAGAAAGGGGAAAGAAAAGGGAGCTACAAATAAGAAGCCAGAGATAAAAGTGGTAGAAGTCAGGAGAGAGTGGGGTCATGAAAAAAAGGAAATTTCAAAAAGGATGAAATAGTGAAAAATGCCTGATACCTACAGATCAACCAAGTAAGATGAGGATAAAAAGTGCCCATTGAATTTGACAAGTAAGTATGCCATACTCAGGCCAGGCCTGGGGACCCAGAAGCAGTCTCCCAGGACCAGCCAAAGGGTTTTTGGATAGAAATCAAACATGAGCCAGAAGAAGTGAGAGCAGAGTTTACTGAAGACACAGAGAGAGTGCAGATTTGGACCAAGCATCTGGAAGCCTCTGAGGGGAGGGTGAATGTCCTCTTTGCTTGGGGTCTGGGTTTTTATTGAGGATTGTGGTCTGGTGTACATGTCCTCTCAGGCATCCAGAAACTGGTTTAAACAAAAACAAGGGTCCAGGTATCCTCCATAAGTCATTTATGCCCTGAAGAGGAAAATAACTCAGACAGACCTAGGCCCTCAAGCCCCAGAAGATGGAAAGTTATTAGCAATACCAAGAGATAACCAGGAGTCCTGCTTGAGCAAGAGATAACCAGCCATTTCTGCTTCTGTAAACAAGCTTCAGTCCACTGCACTATCCACTGTTCCCACCTAAAGCAACCCCCACCCCCAACTTAAACTGACCTACCAGGGGTCAGCACAGCCCTTGTAACTTGACCCCCAGCACTTCCCTATAAAAGCTCTATGACCCTGCTACCCGGAGCCCAGAATTTCCAATGTGAGCTCCTCGGGGTCCACCTGCATAAAATAAACCCAAGTTCTCCTACTTCTCCAAGTGTCTCTTGGTTTCTCACCAGTCCGATTTTTATTCTCTGTAACAGAGCTAGGGGTCTGTCTTGGGGGCAAGGGGTCTGGAGTCAGTGGTCTGGAAAACATACGTGATGATCTCACATGGTCACTCCTTAGATGTTACTTACTGTGTTGGAAGATTCCAAAGAAATCATTAACTCCTTGATCCTTAAAGGAGGACAAACTATAAGCATGTGTAGGGCAGGGGTGCAGGTCCTAGCAAAAATAGAATCAGGAAAAGGAACAAAAAAGCAACTCTTCATGGAGTCCCTTTAGTTTCTCTATCCCAGGTACTCACTGGTGACCTGAGCAAAGTAGTTTCATCCATACTGGAAGAAGTGATCACCACCCATCACACATTCTAGAATATTCTAAAAAAAATATTCTTTTTAAAAAAAGTAAGGAGAGCAATGTGCAATCCTATTCCCCTGTGCATTGATATCAGATAGTTTACATAGCACAAAGAGAAGGAAAAGCTAGCTAGTTGGGATTCTATCATCCAATGGATGATTAGTTTTTTTAAATGACTGTTTGTCATTCTGATGAGGGAGCAGAAGGCTGGCTAAAGACAAAACATAAGCTGACACCGGTAACCTCCCCCGACCCCCTACTCTTGGGTGGCATATGTATGACATTCTTCCAGGAATCTCTCAACTATCTTAATGTTAATACCTTGCTAGAGGTGAAAACAACCTTAACTTGGCAATGGCAAGGCCTCTGGTAACTTGTAGGTATCATGTGGGTATCTTGTAGGTATCTTAGCATATGAAAGTTCCTTTGAAACCTCCCTTTTCCTTACTTCCCCAACTCCCAAGTATATACCAGCCACTCCTCAAAACCCAGGGCAGCATCTCTTTCTGCTATGGGCCCTGTCCCCAGGCTTTAATAAATCACCATTCTGCACCAAAGACATGTCAAGAATTCTTTCTTGGTCGTTGGTTCCAGGCCTCACCCCACAGAACCTCACCTATACTCCAAAACCACATCAGTTCCATGATTGCTTGGATAATTGCTAAAATGTTTATCCCTTGGAACTTAAGTAGCAAGACAAGGAAATGTTCTGCCTTTTCCCCGTTAGCAATATTCACTGAACTATCTACAGCAAAGAAATAGGGGAGTGGTGTCAGGACTGTATTTCTAATCTTACAGGAGATTTTAAAAACAAAGAAATAAACCCGAAGGAAGTCACTGGGGGATAAGCCAAACAAAAACGCATTTTCATTTTTAAACTTCAGCGTATATTTTCAGTTGACTGGCTGCCAATAGCTATAAAGCTGGTTTGGACCAATGTCAAAGGCAGGAAGACAAGTGCCCTTCATGGAGGTGTCCACTCACGGAAAATGGGGATCTACACGGTGTAGGTTTGTCTAATGGTCACCCAGAGCAGCATCTGCTGTTCCGGTGCCAGCTAAAGAGAGTCCCATGAAAGAAAACCTGGCACCAGCGCACATATGTTATTTTCTGGAGCCAATTTACATTTTGTGCTTTTGTCGATCTGAGCCAGAACAGCATAAACAATGCCAAACCCGGTTTTCTGATTATTTTCAGGCTGATTGAATCTGGCACATGACATGGTTTTATCTAATTAACCCACATGTGGTACAAAACAAAACAAACTTGAAATGGAAAGCTCTTTCTGCCTTTATTGAAAGACTGAGGTGCATATATAATTATTTTGTCCTTGTCTCTCAGCCAGATTTATAGTTGAGAGAGGAGGGCTTTTTCTACCAGATAACAAAACAAGTTCTTTCTATTACCTGCCTGTTATAATTAAAATTTATGATGTTTTACATTTTTCCAAATCTAGCCCTTCCCTTTTCTCTCTCTGTTCCAAAAGAGAAGAAATGTATGGAAGATGCATTCCTAATTGTAGTATAATAAGAAATATAGTTGGTCTTTGTTCCTGGTTACTGGCACAAATCTGAATACCTCAGAATTTCTTGACCAATTGGATTGTCCCTTATTATTCATAAGGGACTTCTGAGCAGCCTAAATTTGTGCTAATGAGTGGCTTAGGGTGGGGTCCCTAGATAGCTCCAGAATGGGGTCGGTCACAAAAAACCAATAATTAGAAAGTTGGAATTTTCAACCCCACCCACCAACCTCTGGGAATGAGAGAGGGGCTGGGGCCCTGCACATTAAAATATAAACATTCTGGAACTATGAGATTTGATGAGCTTCCAAGTTGGTGAATACAGGAGGGTGGTGCACCCCAGTTTTAAGGGGATAGAAACTCCTGTGCTTGGCACTCTTCTGGACTCCGGAGGTTCATCTGTATCCTCCGTAATATCCTTTAAAGTCAACTGGTAAACAAAAGTTAAATGTTTCACTGTGTTCTGTGAGTTGTTCTTAGTAAATTAATCAAACCTGAGGAGGCAGTCTTGGAAACCCCCAATTTCTAGCCAGTCAGACAAAAAAACAGATAACAACCTGGACTTGCAATTGGCATAGGAGGTGAGACTGAGGTTGTAGTCCTGTGGGTCTGAGCCCTTAACATCTGAGATCTAATGCTGTCCTTAGGTTGTGTCAGAATTGAATTGAATAGAACACCCAGCTGGTGTTGCAGAATTGCCTGGTACGGGGAAACGCACACACACACACACACACACACACACACACACACACACACACACACATTTGTGACCAGGAGTGTCCGAAGGGTTCAGCTTGAGTAGCAAAGGAGAAACACAGGCATGTTTTTTCCTTTATACTAATAAACACATGGACTGTTTAAACACAATCTCAAAACTGGATGAGAGAGTCTATTTTTTTTGGAAAAAGGATGTTAGCCAAAGTAAAAGTTCAGCTATCAATTCTGGGTTGTAATTCTTCCACACTTATTATATTATAAAATGGTAGTCTGGAAGCAGGCATCATATTTCTCATTTGGAAGTGCATCAGAACATCTAACACAGCAGTGAGTACTGTGGTACTGAGTCAAGTGCTGTTTCATGTTTATGGCAGCAATAAAGTTGTTAGAATAGGAAGTGGTACATAACCACCATTTTTTTTCTCATAACCACCATTTAAAAAAAAATATTTTATCTACCTATTTGAGAGAGAAAGAGAGTGCATGTGCATGCACAAGTGGGGGGAAAGGGCAGAGGAACAAGAAAACTTCCCACTGAGTGGGGAACCCTATGTGGGGCTGGATACAGGGACCCTGAGATCATGACCTGAGCTGAAGTCAGACGCTTAACCCACTGAGCCACCCAGATGCCCCCCTAACAACCATTTTTTAAGAGAGAAGAACTGTCTCTAAAATGATGCTAAAAAAATGAATATACTTAAACAGAAATCTCTAGAATGAAGGAGCAGAGCATAGGCCAAGTGTCATAACTTGGCTAGCATGGCCCCCATGGATGGGAAGGTCTGGGTTTAGTGTGTATAACGGGGTCACGGGTGGTGGGAATTCAACCAGTACAACCCCTGTACTGTGGGGTCAAGGTCAGGAGATGACCCACAGGTGAAGTGGTTGGTTCACAGGTAAAGCATTTGGTTATATATAAGATGATTAAGCACATAACTAAATATCTTGAAGATAAGAGGAATCGGTTATTAGTTTTTGAAGGTTCAGATATGAAAAAGGGAAGATTAGAAAAACCCAGTGGTATTCGGTTGGAATCAGTATAAATTCAGTTTTATATTTATATTACTGCCCATCTGTATAAGTTTTCTATTGCTACTATAAAATTGCCACAAATTTAGTGGCTTAAAACAATTCTCATTTATTAGCTCAGAGTTCTGTAGTTCAGGAATCCAAGGGGGCTCAGTTGGGTTCTATGCTCAAGGTCTCAGAAAACCAAAATCAAGGTGTTGGTCAGGCTGGGATTTTATCTGGAAGCTCTGGAAAGCATCTGTTTTAGTCAGGTTGTTGACAGAGTTATGTTTCTTGTGGTTGCAAGGACTGAGGTCCCTGTTTCTTTCTGGCTGTCAGGGCCATCCTCTACTACCTGAGGCCACCTGTATTCTTCAATATATTTTCCCTTCATCTTCAAGCCAGCAAAAGCATGTCAAACCTTTTTTGTGCTTCCCATCTTTGACTGTCCTTCTGCTTCCAGCTGGGAAAACTCCCTGCTTTTAAAGGACTCACCTACCTGAACCATTTTTTTTCAAGGTCAAATGATTTGGGACTTTAATTATATCTTCAAAATCCCTTCACAGCAGTACCCAGTTGGTGTTTGAGTGAATAAATGAAAGACAATCTTAGGCAAGCCATCTTTAGAATTCTTTTTCCCATATTATCAATGGGTTAGTAAATATCTATGTGGGAAGATATAGAAATGTTTACATGTGTGTGTATTTCCTATACATGTCTTTGGAAAGAGCCTAGAAATGATGATACCCCAGTAAAAACGAGTACACCTTGCACTCAAATGGTTTCTAAATATCATTCCCCACTAAGTGGAAATAGGGTTTCTTGGATAATCCTATGGTTGAAGCAGGGAAAGTATAAGAGGCCATGTAACAGAAAGTAAGGAGTGCTCAAAAAATGATAGGCCATGCCAAAAGGGTCAGTGGTCAGTATGAAGGGATTCTCATTAGCCAAATGTGACAATCTAAATAATGATAACAATGGATTATAACCTATTGAATCAAATAGATATCCATGAGTCCTTATTGGTATAATTGGATACATAAAGGAAAAGGGGAAATCTCTTTAAAAGCAGAATATTATCTAATAAATGTTGAAGAGATGATAGAGTTAGAAATTATTCTCTTGCAATCACAAATGATTCAGGCAAAAAATATCAGTGGATGCTAAAGCCAGTGTGTAAAAGTCTAATGAGAAGTGGGATGTTTACATAGCCACAAAGTATCTTCCCAAAAATTACATACCAATTGCTTATTAATTATTCATTAACTATACAGTGGAGAAATCCAGCCTGTACTATTTTCACCAAGTGATAACAGCATGGCCAATAATGGGACAAACTGCCTTTGTATGTTTCCCAATATGATGTACCGAGAAAAACAGACTATCCCTGTGGTGGTATTTCTGCTGAAATGCATAGCTTTATTTGAATCTTGAGGAAATACCAGACAAACCTTTGCAAAGAATACTGCAGAATTACTAGGCTGTACTCTTCAAAAAATGTCAAGGTCACTAGAGATGAGGAAAAATTGGGACCAGTTCCAGCTTGAAAGAGATCAGAGGCACGACCACAAAATTGTTCTAGATCCTGGATCAAGAAGAAAAGGGGGAAAAGAAAGAAGTTTTCTCTTCATTTGTTTTTGTTAGGAAGGATTTTTTTTGACACAGTGGCAAAATGTGAATGGAATTTTGTGGCCTAGATGGCAGCAGGTATTGATGTTAATTTCTTGATTCTTATGTGGATACTAAGGTGATGTAGAAGAGTGTCTCTATTTAGGAAATGCATGTCTTAGTATTTAGGAGTAATGGGGCTATGTGTCTACAACTTACACTCAAATGTTTCAGCAAAAATAAGTTTTAAAAACCCTGTTGAAGATCGAATTGTGCTCCCCAAAAAGATAATGTTGAAGATTTAACTCCATCCCTATGAATGTATCCTCATTTGGAAGTGGGATTTTTGCAGATGCAATCAAAGTTAAAATGAGGGCATACCAGATTAGGGTAGCCCCTCAATACAATGACTGATGACCTTATGAGAAGAGAGAGAGATTGGGAGGTACAGGGACACAAGGAAAAAGGCCATGTGATGGTAGAGGCAGAGGCTGGGGTGATACAGTTATAGACTAAGGACTTCCAACAAACACCAGAAGCTAAGAGACAAGTGTGGAACAGATTCTCCCTTAGAGCCTCCAGAAGAAACCAATTCTGGTCAACACCTTGATTTTGAGCCTCTAGCCTCTGGAACTGTAAAACCATAACTTTCTGTTGCTTCAAGCTGCCCAGTTTGTGATATTTTGTGATAACAGCCCTAGGAAACTAAGACAAACCAAATTGCTTGCTTGCTATTAACACCAGCATCTTATGTGTATGATTTTCTGGATATTTCAAAAGAGCAACTGAAAGAGCAATGTAATAATGTATTTCTATGTACACATAAAAAATATTTGTTATTTTCTATGCACATCGCTTTCATCCACATACCTATGGGAGTCTTGTATATGATGTCTGGTATGGTCAGAATTATGTGTATTAGGGTTGAAATCCTCACCCTAAAGGTGACGCTATTAGTTAGGTCATGTAGGTGGAACCCTCATGAACGGGACTGGTGCTTTTACAAAAGAGGCAGACAGAGTTTACTTAGCTCCTTTTGCCATGTAGGAATACAAAACAAGAAGTCTGTCTCCCAGAGGGGGGCCCTCACTTGACCATGCTGTCACCCTGATCTTGGACTTCCAGCCTCTAGAACTGTGAACAATACATCTCTGTTTATAAGCCACCCAGTCTGTGGTGTTTGTTGTAGCAGCCCAAGTGGACTATGATACTCTCTTTTAATTTTTATTTCCTTATTGGATAGCATCTCCTTTAAAATGGCCAATACGAAAAAGCAGAGTGAGGCAGTGGAGAGAGTGGTAGAGAATTAGATGGATTAGATCTGAAGCCTGCTTTCGGAATTGACCCAAAACAGGTGAAAATGCCTATCAATTTCTGACACACAGTAGTAGACATCCAGTAAGTGTAGATGTGTGTGTGTGTGTGTGTGTGTGTGTGTGAGAATTATTATGCAATAATTCTGAGATGCTTGCTTTAAATTTAAGACCGAGAAACTAACATTTTTCACAGGTTATGTCAGGATAAATAATGAGATAATAAATGTAAAATTTCTTTTTAACTTCTAAACCCTCCTGCAGAGAACACTTATATTACCTATAAAAATGTTACTATCCACTAATACATGCTTACAATTACTATTTGCAGACCCGGATGATCAGGTTTGCCATTGTTAACTTGTGAAGTAACAACTAGGAAAACAAAACTGAAAAACCACCTTTATAATTTCCAGTGGGGCATGATCACATTTGGCCCTGAAATTGTATAAAAGCAAATGGGGTAGGAAAGGTTTTACGGAGAGGGAAACAGGTTCAGAGGAGTTGTGTAATTCACTCAAGGTCATGTAGCTTTTAAGAAGAAGAGACAACATGGGCAACCTTCTTATTTAAAATTCCTAAAATACCTGTCAGTCATCTCTCTAGAACACAGCTTAGCCAGAAGTAAACATCTGGTTTGAAGCATAGATTGTTGATGGTACCTGAGAACTAATCCACTTATTACTATTTATAACAGAATATGTTTGATTGCTTCATTTATTTTCCCTGTGGGTTGAAAATTCATCTTGGCATTCCATAGCCCAGGAGCATGTTTTATCTTGGATTAAATACACCCCAGAAGGGACTAACAGCATGATGATCCGAGGCCTTTTGCGTCAGAAAAAGCATTGCTAACACAACAAGGAAATAGAAAACACTGGTTTTTGTTTGTTTGTTTGTTTGGGACTCAACTTTGTTTTTGTGGCAGGTTCTATGTAAATATGTGAGGTTTTGAAACAACGTTTATTGGATTGTTTTAACCTACACTGCGTAGCAAAGAACCTCTATCTAATACTGACAGAGTGCAAATTGTACTACTTTCCTTGAATTTTAATTGTTCTTCCTACTTTATAGCCGTGAAAATTTATTGAAGGCAAAAGGGACTAAGGGTGATGTGGGCTTGCTCTCCAAAATACTTTAATTTTTCACAACACTGTGCCACAAAACTCATCTCATTGAGGTGATGTCCCTGTACTCCAGGCCAAAGAGCAGGATGACCTCTTCAGGGTCAGATGCATGGGGTCTGGTAGAACCATACTCTGGCAAACAGACTTACTGGACGTGTGTTCAGAAGGAGTTTTGAAAGCACTGTCTAAACATCTAGAAATTTCTTACATCAATAAACAATTTTTATATCCTTTTCCCTCATTCTCCTAAAAAGTGTCAGTTATTGCATTCACTGCCACAGACTCTGTTTCAGTACACTCTGTGTACATATTTCATTATCCTATCCAGCTAATGATTCTGCTCTATGCTCTACAACACCTACTCTATCACAAACTATGAAAAAAAAAAATCCAAAATTTTTGTTCTGCTTGCAGCCAGCATTTATTTGGTCTAGACCTAGTGTTCTGAGAAATGACCTACTAGGAGCAATGTAAAATTTAAGTTCAAGACTTTTTTTTATACTTTTTCAGGCTTCTAAGCTATCATTTTGTTACAGTTTAGTATCTTCTCTCTAATGTCTGTCTGGACAAAAAGGAAACTAAGAGCTCTCTTAAAAGAGCTGGTAATGCTGACTTATGAACTATAGTGCTTCATCTAGAGTGTTGATTCTCAACCTTGGCTGTACACTGGAATGCTTGGCAAGTATGTAAAACTTCCCATGTCCACGTTGTGCCCCAGATTAAGTAAATCAGAATTCTGGGGTGCAACCCAAGCCTCAGTGATTCTAAAGCTGCCCAGGTGGTTCCAAAGATAGCTGACATTGAGAACCACTGAGCTAGAATATAAAGAGCTGCTTCACCAGCTGCTGGTTAGTCAATAACTATTCTACCTTGTCTGTGACTATGTTCCTGATTGGACTTGAGTTCTGTATGTTATAATGTGTCTTTTGTTCCTGTACTCTCAGTGTTGACCCCACACCACTGGAACATTGGCCTGGCTCACTAATATCCATCCCTGGATACCTATGCATTCTAATTAACTCACCAGCCTGGACCTGGAGTAAGCAGGGAGAGAATTCTAGTTCTCCTTCGATATTGTTGCTTCTCTTCTCCTGTAGTGATAAAATTGCTTCTATCATTTAAAGCTAGGAAAAGGACACCCAAATTTTATTTTATTTTATTTTTTTAAGATTTTATTTATTTGACAGAGAGAGAGATCACAAGCAGGCAGAGCAGCAGGCAGGGGGCGGGGTGGGGAGTGGGAAGCAGACTTCCAGCCAAGCAGAGAGCACGATGCGGGGCTTGATACCAGGACCCTGAGATCATGAATTGAGCCAAAGGCAGAAGCTTAACCCACTGAGCCACCCAGGCACCCCTCACATTTTCTTTTCTGTTTAAACTCCCTTCCTAGGTAATCTCATTCAACAATTTGGCTTTAAATACACTCTATAAGCCAATGAGTTCCAAATTTATATATTCATTTTGGACATCATCCTTGAACACACAGTTCTACTTTAACAACTTACTTTACTTGGATGTCTAGTAGGCTCTTAAAAACTCAACACGTCCCAAAGTGAGCTCATGACAATACCCTTCCTCACCACCAATACCAGAAACACCCCCATCACAGCCTTCCCCAACTTAGTTGATGATAACTCCATCTTCCAGCAACTAAAGTTGAAAACCTTCAAATCATCCTTGACTCTTTCTCTGCACGTCATATCCAATTTGTTTCTGTTCATCCTTCACTTAAAATCCTGCTCATTATACTTTTAAAATATATCAAGAATCTGGGCATTTCTCACCACTTCTAATGTGCATGTGTGTGTGTGTGTGTGTGTGTGTGTATGCATATGTATGGTTCAAGCCACCATCATTTCTCATCTGGATTATTGCAATTGCCTCTCAACTTTCCTTCCTGCTTCTACTCTTGCTTTTCTTCAGTCTGTTCTCAAAATACCAGTCCCAGTGCTTTGTTAAAACATGTTACATCATGTTACTTCCCTGCACCAAATCCTCCAAATGCTTCCCATTTCATGCAGAGTAAAAGCCAAAAGCTTTACTATGACTTAAAGAACCCTATATGGTCTGGTCCCCATGTTATGTTTCTGTCCTCATTTCTTACTACTTTCTCCTTCTGCTCACATCAGCCTTTTTGTTGTTTATCCAACCGACATTTTCTTAGCTCAGGGCATTTGACTCCATCCCAGTTGCTCAAGGCTGAAATTCAGCTGGGTTTCAACATGAGGCCCTAGGGGATATTTATGACTTGCATTAGATTTTGTTGGTTTGGGCATATGCTGTGACTGGTCACTGCCTGTGTCATACTGATTGTTAAATATTTTGAGTATCAACATGCTTCTACCTGAAATGTTCTTCCTGTGCCTTCTCATCCCTGAGATCCCTACTCAGAGGTTGCAAGAAGACATTCTCTGGCCACTCTATTTAAAATTTCATACCAATTTTACTTTCCATTCTCTTTCCACTTTAATTTTTCTCCTTGTACTTGTATTAGTTATTCTTTGCTGCATCACATATTACCCCCAAATATAGTGGCTTAAAAAATATTAAATACTTATTTCTCGAGCAGTTTCTGTGAGGCAGAAATGCAGGAACAGCTTAGCTACATGATTCTTGCTCAGTTTGCACCAACATGTCAGCTAGAGTTATAGTCATCTTGACAGAAGCTGGAGCTTACACCACACCATCCTATTCAGAGTTGGAGGGAACTATTTAAGGGCAAGAATAGCAGAACACAAGAATCACTGGAGGCTGCCTTGGACAGTATGCCCACTGGTCCCCATAGGTTCACATGCAAACTCTGCTCAGCTCCTCCTAAGTCTCATCTCATTAAAGCATCAGCTCAAAATCTAGAATCTTGTTGTCTAAATCAGGTCTGGTGCAGTTGAGACTCCATGCATGTAGTTACTTAGGTATAACTCCTCCAGTATGGCTTCTCTTGACCTGGAGAGTCATGAAGTAAAGGGTCAAGTTATCGACCACCAATATAGCCCACATAAAATGGTAGGACGTGCATAGGATAACCAGTGTAGGTTTGTTCAGAGGAGGAAATGGGAAGAACATAGGTGTCACTGGGTTATAATGATTCTGAAATTCAGCAAAGTATAGGCTTGCACTTCCTTGATTAGGACTCAAGGCGTGGGAATAATTGTTTGTGGCATTTGGTTACACACTGTGGGCTTTCAGTTCTCTTTGAGTGATCTTCTCTTTTCCATAAAAGGGAACCCAAGTGTGCAGTTGGTAGTTTTCCCAGCCTGATCCCTGTCAGTGCAAGACTTCATTTCATCATGTGTCTATTCCTTTCATTCCAAACTGGTGGCATTTCTGAAGGTACAGTTCTCTCCAAAAGTCTTAAGGGGAGAGGGGTGCCTGGCTGCCTCAGTCAGTAAGCCTGCAACTCTTGATTTCAGGGTGGTAAGATCAAGGCCCACTTTGGGTACAGAGATTGCTTCTAAATAAATACATAAATAAATAAAGTCTGAGTGTTCTTTACAAATTTCATTTTGTTTCATCCCATTGGACAAAAAACACATCTTGGCTTCTGTCTACTTTGGGCTTCTGCTAGAGTATTTAAGGCCAACATTCCTAAGCTTCTGAAAGTTTTATTCTTTGATTAAATGGTTCCTGGAGATATTTGTTTCCTTAGATCATTCTAATGTCTTAACAAACAAATTAATAGGCATTCTCTTATGTTCTACTTTAGATCAGGCTTTCAGGATGGTGTTCTGACTTGAACTCTTCCCGGAGCCATTTCTTAGCAAGCCAAACTAAGCCAAATTAGCATAATTTGCCATTTAGAGAGGTTGGGAACTTCCAAAACCAGCAATTCCTAGCTCCTTTTAGGTTAGTAACCCTCTTCCCACACTTGACTATAAGCAGCAAGAACGAAAGAGGCAGGATCTCCCACATTCTGCCTGGACATCTTCTCAGCTGGCTCACTCAGTTCATTAAGCACATTTTCTACTTCCTGCATTACCACAGATCATAGGGTTGCTATCTACTGCCACACTATAAAGATCCCTCACAGTGCTCCTCAGCTTGCGCTGACATTCTCCCCAGAGTCCTTCTTGCTTCTGCTCTCTGACCAGCTTTAAAGCCAAGCCCATATATGCAGTTTTTGTTAGACTATGCCTCACTTCCAGGTACGATCATTTATATTACTTATTAACTTCTGCAGTACACTTCATCCCAAATTTGGGGTAGGAAGCAAGAATCACTGGAGGCCATCTTGAAATCTGACCACTTCTATAATTAACAATAATACACTACATATCTTACTTATTTGCTTTCTTAGTTGTCCATCTAGAATGAAAGCATGTGGCAGAGGGATTTTTGATGAGTTTATTCACTACTATATCCCTAGTGCCTGGCTTATAGTAGGTACTCAATATGTGTGTGTTAAATGACTGAAGTAAGACTACGTTTCTTGGCCTTTCTTGTAACTGGGTGTGGCTATGCAACTAAATTTGACCACCAAAATGAGAGCAGAAGTCATGAGTGTGATCTCTAAATTATGTACTTAAAGGTAAACTTGTCCTGCAGTTTCTTACTCCCTCCTCACTGGCTGGATTATTTATGCATTAGTTGCAGATAAGAGAAACATGCTAGAGAAGGCAGAGCAACACAGTAGAAGCCTGGACCCTTGACACTGAAATAGAGTAACACCATCACTATACTAGCCCTGGCCTGCATATGCTAGGATTTGTACCTAATAGCAAATTTCTAAGCTGTTCAAACCACAGTTATTTTGAGTCTCTACTATTGCAGCTGAACCTGTAGTTTAACTAATATGTTACATGAGAGAGGCTAGATAGAAATACAGTCATGCCAGAAAATAGCTTGAGGAAGTAAGATAAATGGCCATTTAGCACTTAGAGAATGACAAATACAGAACTCCTCATATGTAGGATTACATTGTCGGAATATTCCACCATCTATTATTATTTCTTTTCCTTGTTTTTTTCCCTAGTTTTAAGATATAATTGCCATTCAACACTGGATCAATTTTGTTTAAAGATTTTATTTATTTATTTGAGAGAGAGAGAGAACAGGGTGAACTACTGAACATCCCAGGGCTTTGATTTCTTCAACTATAAAATGGAAATGAGTTATAGATCTACTGAACATTATTTTTGTATATATAAGTTAAGCATAAAGTGCTTAGTAGCATGTATCCAACATAGTATACTCAATAAATATACTGATCAATACTATTTAAAGTTTTTTATTTGTTCAAGATTTTATTTATTTGAGAGAGAGAGAGAGAACAGAGTGAGAGCATGAGCTGAGGAGAGGGGCAGAGGGAGAAACAGACTCTCCACTGAGCAAGGAGCCTGATGCGAGACTCGATCCCAGGATGCTGGGATCATGACCTAAGCCAAAGGCAAATGCTTGACCAAGTGGGCCATTCAGGTGCCCCACCAATGGATCAGTTTAAAGTGCATAACATGATGGTTTGATTTACAATCCATCCGTTACTGATACGTATGTTAATTTGTTTTTAGTTTTATACTCTTACGAATCATGCTCATATGAAATTCTTTTTTTAAAAAAGATTTTATTTATTTATTTATTTTAAAAGATTTTATTTATTTATTTGACAGAGAGAAATCACAAGTAGGCAGAGAGGCAGGCAGAGAGAGAGAGGAGGAAGCAGGCTCCCTGCCAAGCAGAGAACCCGATGCAGGACTCGATCCCAGGACCCTGAGATCATGACCTGAGCTGAAGGCAGAGGCTTAACCCACTGAGCCACCCAGGCGCCCGGATTTATTTATTTATTTGACAGAGAGATCACATGCAGGCAGAGCAGCAGGCAGAGAGAGAGGGGGAAGCAGGCTCCCCACTGAGCAGAGAGCCTGATATGGGGCTCGATCCCAGGACCCTGAGATCACTACCCGAACTAAAGGCAGAGGCTCAGCCCACTGAGCCACCCAGGTGCCCCCATATGAAATTCTTTTTTTTTTTTTTTTAAGATTTTTTATTTATTTACTTGACAGACAGAGATCACAAGTAGGCAGAGAGGCAGGCAGAGAGAGGGACAGATGGAGAAGCAGGCTCCCCGCTGAACAGAGAGCCCAATGTGGGGCTCGATCCCAGGACCCTGAGACCATGACCTGAGCCGAAGGCAGAGGCTTAACCACTGAGCCACCCAGGCGCCCCTCATATGAAATTCTTATACAGGATTTGGTGAACACATGTTCACATGTTCACCAATGGTGATGGCTAGATAAGAAAATATTCAGCCTCAGAAGATTCTGCCAATTTTCCAGAAAGGTACTAGTTTACAAGTCTACTAGTGGGGCATGAAAATTTTGGTTTCACATCCTTACTCACGGTACTTTTTTTTCTTTCATTTTAGTAATTCTGTTGAGTGTATGAAGGTATCTCACCATTATTTTAATTTGCATTTCTCCCATAACAGATGAAGTGGAACTCCTTTCCATATATTTACTAGCCACTTGGATATCTTTTTTTTCTTTCTTTCTTTCCTTTTTTTAAAATATAAAGTGCTTGTTCAAGTATTTCACCCAGCTCACTTTATTTTTTGATAATTTAAATAGTATTGGGTATTTGGGTGGCTCAGTTGATTAAGTGACTGCTTTCGGCTCAGGTCATGATCCCAGAGTCCCAGGATCAAGTCCTGCATCGGGCTCCCTGATCAGCGGGGTGTCTGCTTCTCCCTCTGACCCTCTCCCCTCTCATTCTCTCTCTCACTCTCTCTCTCAAATAAATAAAATCTTGAACAAATAAAAACTTTAAATAGTATTGATCAGTATATTTATTGAGTATACTATGTTGGATACATGCT